>JANUWF010000591.1:0-60566 GCA_026120185.1 Voacanga thouarsii | reverse complement strand
GTAATTGAATGCTTTAGTTTTTAGGTATTTTCATCGAGATTATGCTAAATTATATGGAAAAATAAATATCTGTTTAGATTCAAGTTTTGCCATAACGCTTTTTATAACAATTTTAAGAAATCTTATGATCAAATCAATAACTTAATACACGTTTACTTGTAAATGAGTTAGGTTTTGGGCATTTTTAAGGAGATTATGTTAGATTACATGAAAAAATATATCCAATTTCAAACAAATTTTGTCATAGTACTTTTTAAAACCTTTTAAATAAATTTAATGGCCATATCAATAATTTAATACGCGTATCTTTGTAAATGTGATAGGGTTTGGGTTTTTTATAGAGATTATACTGGATTATAAGGCAAAATATATTCAATTATCTTTAAATTTGATCATAGTAAGCTTTTTAGAAATTTAAAATTTTGGGCACAACAAATATTTCCGTTAGGTTTTGGGCATTTTTTTAGAGATTAAACTAGATTATATGGCAAAATATATCCGATTGCCTTTAAATTTGGTCATAGTAAGCTTTTTTGAAAATTAAAAATTTGTCCATAACAAATATTTCCAATAGGTTTTGGGCAATTTTATTGAGATTATACTAGATTATATGACAAAATATATCTGATTGACATTAAATTTGGTCATAATAAAATCTTAGAAATTCTAAAAAATCTAACGGTTAGATCGTTTATTTGAAACTTGCATCTTTTTAAATGCGGTAGGTTTTGTGCATTTTTATATAAACTATGCTGCATTATGCGTTAAAATATATCTAATTAATTTACAATTTGGTCTAAATATTTTTTTAAGAAATTTTAAAATTAGATTGCTAATATGATACATGCATCTTTGTGAACACATTATATTTTGGGCTTTTTTTTTACAGATATTATGCAACATGATGTACCAAAATATATCTTATTACTTGAAAATTTAGTCATATTATGTTTTTATTGGCAATCTTAACAAATATATCCAATGGATCGTTAATTTGAAATGCATACTTTTGTAAATTATTGTTTACAACATGATCATAAAAATTTTTGTAAATAAGTCCTTAATTTTTTGAATATTACAATTTGACTCGTAAAAATTTTACAAATTGGTCCCTAATTTTTTATTATTTACAATAGAACCCTTTAAAAATTTACAATTTGATCGCTTAATATTAGAATATTTACAATATGATCCCAAAAAATTTTGCAAGGTTGTAGATAAATGCATATGCATATATGTATATGTATATGTATTTGTGTACAGATATACACATATATACATTTATGTATTTATATTTATGTATGTGTATAAATACATGTTTATTTATGAATATATATTTACAAAAATAAAGAGTTAAATTAACAGATTGTGCACCTGTTTTTTATTCTGCGATTCACTGATGTAAAATTAAACAATTTTTTTTACCACATCGAAAGGGTGGTGAAATTTTATTAAATTAAATAAAATAAATTCAGGGATGTTAGAAAAATTAATATCTTGAAACACAAAAGCTCCTGACTTTTTGTTCACAGGGAAGCTACAAGGTCATGCAACAAGCATTGTTGCTTGAGCATGACTACTAGAAGCTGTGCTTGATCCTATAAAATGCAATGCTTATTGCATGCCCATGTGCCAAGCCACTCATCCCTTGTTGACTCTCCTCCAAACTTTTTCTCCCTGATTTCCATTGCATTGCAATGAGTGTTCTTGGCCCTCCATATGAGTTCACTACAACAAACAAAGCATTTAGAGACGCTAATAAATTTATTTTGGGACACTAATTTGTGTCGTAAAATTATTTATCTGCACTGCGTTAGTTGAAAAAAAACAAATTTAGATGTGGCATAATATTTGGTGACTATTTATTTTGCAAGAAGCAGAGCTAAGAAGCACAACAAAAATAATATTCCTTCAAGCACCTGATTGACTAGTTTTGTTTGGCTAATCCTCATTTTATTGGAGCTACATTTGCTGATGAAGCCACCGAAGTTGAAAAAGCGGCAAATCTTCCTCCCAAATGCAATGTTTATACTAATTGTATTGGCTACTGTCAAGATTGCAAGGCCAAGTCGTGTTTCTGCCTCGCCTGTAGGTGTGCCGGCTGCATTTGATGGCTGAAATTCGTTACATGCAACCCATCAATTGATGGTCCCAAAAAATAATCATAACAACAATAATGCTATTTCATTCTTATTTTTGTATTAAGAAAGGCAATGAAAAAAGAATTTAAATTCGTATACAACATTCAAATTGTTATTATTATTTTGGTGATCTGTTTGGTATCTACCCCACTATCCTTTGACTCCTTTTCAAATTTGCCACTCTAGTGCTATTCAAAGGCCCTGTTTCATTTGGCGGATGTATTATTACTTTCAAAAAAGTATTCCTTTTTCAACCAAAAAAAAAAAAAAAGCACAGTGATATAAAGAAGAAGACTTGTTAGATTTTTTTCAAGCAACATAATTATCTAGTTTCCTAACATTTGTGACCAAACACATAACTCTGCTGCTAAAACGTTCGAAATTTTGACTCCTAGCAAATCAGAGAACCAAAAATTTCTGCTCTTAATTATGCTACATTATGTTTCAAAATATATCTAATTACTTTCCAATTTGGTCGATTTTTTTTTTAGTTATATTAAAAAATCCAACGGTTGGATTGTTAATCCATTATATGTACATTTGTAAATGCTTTAGTTTTTAGGTATTTTCATAGAGCTTATACTAAAATATATAGAAAAATCTATATCTGTTTAGATTCAAATTTCGCCATAACACTTTTTATAACAATTTTAAGAAATCTAATGGTCAGATCACTAATTTAATATGCATATCTTTGTAAATGAGTTAGGTTTTGAGCATTTTTATAGAGATTATGTTAGATTATGTGGCAAAATATATTCGATTACCTTTAAATTTGGTCATAACATGTTTTTTAGAAATTTAGAGATTTGGCCGTAACAAATAAATACGTTAGGTTTTGAGCAGTTTTAAAGTGATTATGTATGATTTTGTGGCAAAATATATCATATTACCTTCAAATATGGCGATAATATTTTTTTAATCAGTTTTAACAAATCAAACTGTCAGATCATTAATTTGAAACTTGTATATTTTTAAATGCATTAGGTTTTTGGCATTTTTAAAGAGATTATTCTGAATTCTGTCGCAAAATTTATCCGATTACCGGGAAATTTGGTCATAATACTTTTTTTAAGTAATTTTAACAAACCTAACAGTTGGATTGTTAATGTGACCGGCGTATCTATGTAAATGCATTAGGTTTTGGGCATTTTAAAAGAGATTATACTAGATTACGTGGAAACAAATATCCAATTTCAATGAAATTTTGTCATAGTACTTTTAATAACTTGTTAAATAAGGTTAACGACCATATCAATAATTTAATATGCATATCTTTGTAAATGCGTTAAGTTTAGGGCATTTTTATAGAGATTATACTACATTATATGGCAAAATATATCCAATTACCTTTAAATTTGGTCATAGTAAGCTTTTTAGAAATTTAAAATTTTGGCCATAACAAATATTTCCGACAGGTTTTGTGCAATTTTATTGAGATTATGTTAGATTATATGACAAAATATATCCGATTGACTTTAAATTTTGTCATAATAAATTCTTAGAAATTCTAAGAGATTTAACGGTTGGATCGTTTATTTGAAACTTGTATCTTTTTAAATGCGATGGGTATTGAGCATTTTTATATAAACTAAACAGCATTATGTGTTAAAATATATCAAATTAATTTGCAATTTGGTCTAAATATATTTTTAACAAATTTAACAGTTAGATTGTTTACATGATACATGTATCTTTGTGAACACATTATATTTTGGGCCTTTTTATAGATATTATGCATGAAGATGTAGCAAAATATATCTTATTACAACAGGAATCTTTGTGAGCGCTGTTGCTTGAGCTTGACTACTGGAAGCTGTGGTTGTTCCTATAAAATGCAATGCTTCTCGCATGCCCATGTGCCTAGCCATTCATCCCTTGTTTGCCCTCCTCCAAACTTTTTCTCCCTGATCTCCATTGCATTGCAATGAGTGTTCATGGCCCACCATATGAGTTCTTGAATATTTTAAGCTCCCTTTGGGCGCCCTTTAACCATCCAATTCTTTACAAACCTCTTAGCTCTTGGCTTATTCATTTTGTTGGGTTGAAATCGTCTAGGAATCCTCTTGAATTACACACAAGAATTTATTTGATAAATTTACTATTACTTTTTTTTTTTGTTTTATTAATTTACATAGAATGTCTTACATGCATGGACGGAATATGCCGTCTATCTAGATTTCATAAACCCCTGGCTTCACAAGAATGTGAAGAAATGGAATCAAATGTTGTACATCCAAGAGAAGAACAGGTTAAGTTAGCCATGCGGTTAGAACTTTATTTCTTGCACTAAATATAAGATTACAAGTGTACGAGACAAAACTTCACTGAAAGAGAGAAATATGCCTGTAGGCGTCATGACTAATTCGTGATTTAGATAGTATATCATTCAATTGAAAGACCAATAGTTGTGAATCAGATTTTACAATGATGATGGAAATATTAAGCCTGTAACACCACTTCAATCCATGATGAACTGCTAAAGCCTCAGTTTTCAACTCTATTGTAAGACCAATATTTTCTAAAAAAGCAAACACAAATTAGCTAGAGGGTTTCCTAAGGATTCCTCCAATTCCAACTAGTCCTGGATTCCCTTTGGAAGGACCGTCAACATTGAGTATTACTCCTAGTGTAGAGGAATTCAGCTAGCGAACTGAGACGATTTTTGGGGGAGCTAAAGATCTCCGAGTAGTTGAGGGCCGAATCTGGACACCAGAGGGTCTTACAGTAGGGTGAGATGTTGAAAAATCTATAGTAAAACCAAAGATCAAATGCTGAACTTTGAACGGGGAAAAAGATCTACCACTGTAGAGGATATCATTGCAATATTTCCGTTTCTCCGAAATAAAATAATAATAATAAAAAAAGAAAATCATGAATTCTCATGTTGTAGACCTACTATTGATACAATCCGCAATGAGTTCCTTGCTTTTAGATTAAAAGGATTTGTCGGCATTAGGCTACTTGATTCTCAACACAAATATATCATACCGTGGTTATAAATGGACTTCATCAGGCTGCGATTGAAAAAGTGTAAGAATTTGCTAGGATTTCCATGTTTTCTTTAAAATGGATGATAACCTTTAGAGGATCTAAAGATTTAATAGTCATACCAGTATGGAACTCATTCAAACTTCTACCGATTCAATTTTTTTTTTTTTTTTTTTGGTGAGACCATATTGTACTCCATCCTTTTAACAGCTAGCAAACCACTCAAAGTTGATGTGCCGACTGTTAATTTTACACATCCACGTGTGGCAGAGTGTGCATTGAAATTGATGGTCTGAAGACTCCACCTAAATGAATTTAGTTGCTGAGAAAAAAAAAACAGAAGTCATGTCAGAATCAAAGCCCAGATGATGAACATGATTAGGGGTAGGGCCACCAAACTGCAAACATCTTCTCCTACAAACTATAAAAATAAGAATAGTCAACCCCAAAAAAAAATTGCTAGTACGCTAAATTGCTGATGGAACTCGATCCAATTGGAAGAACCTCCAACTTAGACGTTTTCTCGAGCTACTGCAAGGGAAATTCAGATGACTTACTGTTACTCAGGTTTATCGGGAAGGGAATCAGATTGCAGATCAATTAGCCAACTATGCATTGACTCAAAATGGGCAATTTACTTTTTCTAACTCTTCTGAGCTACCTATGCTCATTCACGAATTATACCTTATGGACAAGATGCAAGTACCTTCCATTAGATCTTGTTTATAAATAATGTCAGAGGTCACGCTAATGCACTCTGCTAATACCCCCCTCCTTGTATTTCTCTTTACTATTCAATAAAATTTCCCACCTTTTGGGTGGTTAACCAAAAAAAAAAAAAAAAAACCCTAACCTACCTGATAACAAGGAATGATTAGGGACAATGTTCCAAGTCAGTGGCAGAGGTAGTTTATAAATCTTTTGGAATTATTGTTGATGTTCATGATCATATGATTCGGACCTGACATGCTAATGATGTCGTACGGAGTATAGCTGATCCGGTTATTGCAGCAACCTAAAATACAGTGAAACCCAAAATAATGTGACTGCAGCCCAGTTTTGAATTTATCTTCAAATGCTAGTGTAGAAAATTCAAGCTCTGCCATAAATCACCTAAACTCGCTTCTCATGCTGTACTCAATCGTTTACGAAAAAAGAATTCACAAAAAGGAATGTGCTCAACAATGGATTGAATTCTATCTCATAGTTGTGTGTGAATTTGGTGGATGATCTAGATGATGCTCATAAGGTGAGGATTTTATCAAAAGTCATTCCCGAAAAAGTACACGACTTTTTGGATTCAGGCAAACCCAATAGACAAAAAGCCCGTGGTTTTCACAGGTATTTTTCAATTTTTTTTTTAAAAGTAGCATCTCGTTGTATATTTAATTCATTTTAATTAACAAAATTGATGCCCCCATTTAGTGCTTTTGATTAAAAAAAAAAATAGGGGGAGATTGCTCTAGCTAGAGGAAATATAGTTTCTGGAATATCGCTAGCTACCCTATTTGAAATCCAATAGTTTTTAATTATGCAAAGTTGAAATATTGCTAGCTAACTCTAGAATTTTTGCCGTAAGGAAATAATCAAGAGCTAAATAATATGCCTTAAAGTTTCTTTGAAATTCATTTAGCCGCAAAATTTTTGATATTAAGACTTCACTAATCTTTTTTCTTTCTTTGGTTCTCCTCTCAGGTATGTTTGTCTTCAACTATGCTATGATTTTCTAATTTTTGTTAACGACTTATTCATTTCCTTTTTTAGTAATTCTTATGCAAGATATTTCCAGTGCAATGTTGTCCTTTCTCTTTTTAAAATTTAAACTTACTATTATCGCAAGACAAACAGTGCAAAGTTTCCAAATGCAACTATTTCTTTATTTTTCAACATGAGGAAAACTTACATATTTATTATATTAAAACTGGCATCTCTTTGGGGGGTTTATTTACAAAAAAAAAACAAAAAAGAATCCTGCCATTAATCCAAAAATATTTTCTAACATACAGTCCAATCTTTATTAACAAGAATAAGTCACTAATGGAAGCTCAAGTACAAAGCCACCCTAAAGTTGGCATCTATGGCAAAGTTTCTAGTTTCTTCTTCACTATTTCATGAAACTATGTTGAAGGTTAATTCTTCTGCATAGACTCGGCAATGAATTTTTAACCCTCACTGCCTTAGTTGAAAAAAAAAATACAAATTTAGGTGTGGCATAATATTTGGCGACTTATTATTCTGCAAGAACAGAGCTAAGAAGCACACGAAAAACAATATTCCTACGAGCACCTGATTGACTAGTTTTGTTTGGCTAATCCTCATTTTACAGGAGTTACATTTTCTGAAAAAGCCTTCAAAGTTGAAAAAGCGACAAATCTTCCTCCCAAATGCCATGTTTATACTGATTGTACAGGCTACTATCAAGATTGCAAGGCCAAGTCATGTTTTTGCCTCGCCGGTAGGTGTGCCGGCTGCATTTGATGGTTGAAAGCATTGGATGCAACCAATCAATTGACCGTCACAAAAAATAATCATAACAACAATAATGCTATTTCGTTCGTATTTATAAATGCAATGATAAAAGAATTTAAATTCATATACAATATTCAAATTGTTATTATTATTTCGGTGATCTGTTTGGTATTCTCTACACTATCCTTTGATTACTTTTCAAAATTGCAACTCTATTGCTATTCAAAGGCCCTGTTTCATTTGGCGGATGTATTATTACTTTCAGAAAAGTATTCCTATTTCACCAAAAAAAAAAAAAAGCACAAAGCTTTAAAGAAGAAGACTTATTAGATTTTTTTCAAACAACTTAATTATCTAGCTTCCTAACATTTGTGACCAAACACATAACTCTACTGCAAAAACATTTGAAATTTTGACTCCTAGCAAATCAGAGAACCAAAAATTTCTGCTCTTAATTATACTTTTTGAACTAAATCAATTAAGCTACTTTATTTTTTAGTAGTCATGTAAGACAAAGAAAAGAATGTCTCTATAATGACTTCAGAGGTGTGATATTATCAATATCATTGGTTGGCAAATGCCATCAAATCTTCATATATGTTTTTGGACCTCTCTTTGTACAAAGCTTAGTATTTGCAAGTCCATTAGTCCAGTTAGATTTCCGAAGATTATTAGTGCAAAATTTAGAAGCCGAACCAATAATTAAGGAAAATGATACATTGGCAACAAAACTTCTGCCATGAAAAATTTTTTGTCGCTAAAAATACCATTTAACAAGGAGATTTTTTTTTTTGTTTTTTTCTGATTATGACCTTCAGTGACAAAAGTTTTGTTTCCTAATGAAAAGTGATGGATCTAGATAGGAAAAAAGTGTATTTGCGAGGAAAATTTAAGTTTCCTCGCTAACGATGCATCATCAACAACGAAAATTCATTTCGTAACAAAAAATATTAACTTTTATTACTATTAACTATACTTTTAGCAACAAAATTCGCATTAAGTAGCTAATACCAGTCTTTAAAATTTTAAGTATTTACATTACGATCCCAATTTTTTTTAAATTGGTCTCTAAATTTTGTGTAATTGCAAAATGACCTCAAAAAATTTGTAAATCGGACCTAAAATTTTAAAATATTTAGAATATGACTCCAAAACATTTTACAAATTGGTTTCTAAATTTTTAAATATATTCAATATTGTAGAAAAATTTTACAAATCAGACTTAAAATTTTGTAAAATTATAAAATAATACCAAAAAATTTACAAATTGTCCCTCTTATTTTAGAATATTTAAAATAAAATCCAAAAAATTTATAAATTAGTCCCTAACTTTTTAGATACTGGTAAAAATGTAAGGCTGTGGGCATTTTTTTTTTTAAATTATGCTAGATTATGTTGCAAAATATATCTAATTACTTTCAAATTTGGTCGTAATTTTTTTAGTAATATTAATAAATGCAATGGTTGGATTGTTAATGCAATATACATACATTTGTAAATGCTTTAGTTTTTAGGTATTTTCATAGGGATTATGCTAAATTATATGGAAAAATAAATATCTATTTAGATTCAAGTTTTGCCATAACACTTTTTCTAACAATTTTAAGAAATCTTATGATCAAATCACTAACTTAATACGCGTTTCCTTGTAAATGAGTTAGGTTTTGGGCATTTTTAAGTAGATTATGTTAGATTACATGAAAAAAATATATCCAATTTCAATCAAATTTTGTCATAGTACTTTTTATAACCTTTTAAATAAATTTAATGGCCATATCAATAATTTAATATGCGTATCTTTGTAAATGCGTTAGGGTTTGGGTATTTTTATAGAGATTATACTAGATTATAAGGCAAAATATATTCGATTACCTTTAAATTTGATCATAGTAAGCTTTTTAGAAATTTAAAATTTTGGGCACAACAAATATTTTCATTAGGTTTTGGGCAATTTTATTGTGATTATACTAGATTATATGACAAAATATACCTGATTGACTTTAAATTCGGTCATAATAAATTCTTAGAAATTCTAACAAATCTAACGGTTGGATCGTTTATTTGAAACTTGCATCTTTTTAAATGCATTAGGTTTTGTGCATTTTTATATAAACTATACTGCATTATGCGTTAAAATATATCTAATTAATTTACAATTTGGTCTAAATATTTTTTAAAGAAATTTGACAATTAGATTGTTAATATGATACATGCATATTTGTGAACACATTACATTTTGGGCTTTTTTACTGATATTATGCAAGATGATGTATCAAAATATATCTTATTACTTGAAAATTTAGTCATATTATGTTTTTTTTTATTTTGTGTGGCAATCTTAACAAATATATCCAATGGATCGTTAATTTGAAATGCGTATATTTGTAAATTATTGTTTACAACATGATCATAAAAATTTTGGTAAATAAGTCCTTAATTTTTTGAAGATTACAATTTGACTCGTAAAAATTTTACAAATTGATCTCTTAAATTTTGACTATTTATAATATGATCCCGAAAAATTTTGTAAATTGGTCCCTAATTTTTTATTATTCACAATACAACCCTTTAAACATTTACAATTTGATTGCTTAATATTAGAATATTTACAATATGATCCCAAAAAATTTTGCAAGGTTGTATATAAATGCATATGCATATATGTATATGTATATGTATTTGTGTACAAATATACATTTATGTATTTATATTTATGTATGTGTATAAATACAAGTTTTTTTATGAATATATATTTACATAAATAAAGAGTTAAATTAACAGATTGTGCACTTGTTTTTTATTCTGGGATTCATTGATGTAAAATGAAACAATTTTTTTTACCACATCGAAAGGGTGGTGAGATTTTATTAAATTAAATAAAATAAATTCGGGGATGTTAGAAAAATTAATATCTTGAAACGCAAAAACTCCTGACCTTTTGTTCACGGGGAAGCTACAAGGTCGTGCAACAAGCATTGTTGCTTGAGCATGACTACTAGAAGCTGTGCTTGATCCTATAAAATGCAATGCTTATTGCAAGCCCATGTGCCAAGCCATTCATCCCTTGTTCGCCCTCCTCCAAACTTTTTCTCCCTGATTTCCATTGCATTGCAATGAGTGTTCTTGGCCCTCCATATGAGTTCACTACAACAAACTAAGCATTTAGAGACGCTAATAAATTTATTTTGGGACACTAATTTGTGTCGTAAAATTATTTACCCGCACTGCGTTAGTTGAAAAAAAACAAATTTAGATGTGGCATAATATTTGGTGACTATTTATTTTGCATGAAGCAGAGCTAAGAAGCACAACAAAAACAATATTCCTACAAGCACCTCATTGACTAGTTTTGTTTGGCTAATCCTCATTTTATTGGAGCTACATTTGCTGATGAAGCCACCAAAGTTGAAAAAGTGGCAATTCTTCCTCCCAAATGCAATGTTTATACTGATTGTATTGGCTACTGTCAAGATTGCAAGACCAAGTCGTGTTTTTGCCTCGCTTGTAGGTGTGCTGGCTACATTTGATGGCTGAAATTCGTTACATGCAACCAATCAATTGATGGTCCGAAAAAATAATCATAACAATAATAATGCTATTTCATTCTTATTTTTGTATTAAGAAAGGCAATGAAAAAAGAAATTAAATTCATATACAACATTCAAATTGTTATTATTATTTTGGTGATCTGTTTGGTATCTACCCCACTATCCTTTGACTACTTTTCGAATTTGCAACTCTAGTGCTATTCAAAGGCCCTGTTTCATTTGGCGGACGTATTATTACTTTCAAAAAAGTATTCCTTTCTCAAAAAAAAAAAAAAGCACAATGATTTAAAGAAGAAGTCTTGTTAGATTTTTTTCAAGCAACATAACTATCTAGTTTCCTAACATTTGTGACTGAACACATAACTCTACTGCTAAAACGTTCAAAATTTTGACTCCTAGCAAATCAGAGAACCAAAAATTTCTGCTCTTAATTATACTTTTTGATCTAAATCAATTAAGCTACTTTATTTTTTAGTAGACATGCAAGACAAAGAAAGGAATATCACCATAATGACTTCTGAGGTGTGATATTATCAATATCTTTGGTTGGCAGATGCCTTCAAATCTTCATATATGTTTTTGGACCTCTCTTTGTACAAAGTTAAGTATTTGCAAGTCTATTAGTCCAGTTAGATATCCCAAGATTATCATTGCGAAATTTAGAAGCCGGACTCATAATTCAGGAAAATGATACAATGGTGACAAAACTTTTTCCATGAAAAATTTTTTGTCACTAAAAATACCATTTAACAAGGAGATTTTTTTTTTTTTTTCTGATTATGACCTTCAGTGACAAGATTTTTTTTCCTAATGAAAAGTGATGGATCTAGATAGGAAAAAAGTGTGTTTTTGAGGAAAAATTATGTTTCCTCGCTAACGATGCATCATCAACAACGAAAATTCATTTCGTAACAAAAAATATTAACTTTTATTACTATTTTTTCTTTGGATCAAAATGTAAACTGATTAATATTGATCAAAAGATATTTACATGGTTGCTCACTAGTCCATAGTCAAAGAGACTAATTGTTAGCGTATATGACTACAATTCTCAAAATTAGTCAAAATATTAGGGTACAAAGTAAAAATAACAGTGTACACATGTGTTTTTACCCTATTGACAATATCCAATGGTTGGCACACTTCCCCCTCAAAAACAGCCTTGTTACGAGCCTTCTAGATGAAGTAGAAAGTGGCTGCAATAGCAGTAGACTTTGCCTTTGCTAACCATAAGGACCCACGGTTGGCACGCTTGTACCACTTAAGGCACGCACTAGCTGTATTCATTGCTTGGGGTAATCCTAGCCACCTTCTAATTTCCCTCCAAATCATAGTTGAAATTGTGGACCTGAAAAATAAGTGGTTAATCATTTTCAGTTGTGACTTACATAGTGGAGATGACATATCTTCAATCCAAAAAACAAGTACATCTTTGGTCTTCAATCTTCCCCTAGCACACAACCAAAGAATGAATGAGTGCTTTGGGGTTAGACCCTATTTCCAAATAGTATTAGCCCAATATACCCTAAATATAGTTGGCCTCAGATATTCATAAGCTTGAGAAGTGAATGAAGTAGTACCCATAGCCCAGGTGTGAAGAAGGGTAGCCGCACTATGACTATCCTGTTCCCTGTCCATAATTACATATCTGATTGAGAGGATACTGTGAAGCAGAGGGGAATGACTTCGATGGTGGTCAACCTCCAAACTGATCTGCCCTTCATGTAGTAGTGGTCCAACCACTTGACCCACAAGGACTGTTTCTCTGCTTGTACGTCCCAAATGATTCTAGACAATAGAGCCCTGTTCCAAGCTTGTAAATTTCGCAAACTAAGTCCGCCTTCAGTCTTGGGTAGACAAATATCTTTCCAGGCAACCAATGAATTTTTTGAGTTCCACAGAAAATCCCTAGTCATCCTATCTAGCTGGCAAATCACAGATGACAGAGTAGGAAGAATGGACAACCAGAAACACTTAATGCCTTGAAGAACAAACTGGATCAATTAGAGTCGTCCTGCATAGGAAAGAGCCCGTGCAGACCATCTCCCAATGTAAGAGCCAATCCAATCAAGCAATAGTTTGTAGAAGGTTAGTCTAATTTTACCATTACTGATTGGTACGCCAAAGTAGCGAAAAGGAAGTTTCCCAATAGGAATGCCCATGACATCCAGGATATGCTCCTGTGTAGATCTCCGGATCCCAACAAGATAAATATTTGACTTATCCTTGTTAATTTCAAGCCCCGAGCACCTCTTAAATACTTCTAGACAGTCAAGTAGAGTACGGACAGAAGAACAATCTCCTTTAGCAAATAACATTAGGTCATCAGCAAAAGCAAGGTGAGTAATTCTTAGTGCCTCATACTTGGGATGGTATCTGAATGGAATCCCAAGTGTGTGCACTTTAACAACTCGTGAGAAATATTCCAAGCAAATGACAAATAGCAAAGGAGAGTTCGGATCCCCTTGTCGTGGACCTTTAGCACCTCTAAAGAAACCCTGCATAGTCCCATTTATAGCAACAGAGAAAGAAGTAGTGGTCACACACTGCTCAATCCAGTTTACGAAGATATGAGGGAACCCAATTTCTGTAAGTAATGCCAGTAGGAAATCCCAGTTAACTGAGTCATAAGCCTTCTTAAGGTCTACTTTGATCGTACACCTAGGAGAGACTCTTGTCCTGCTATACTCACGTATAAGCTCCTGAACTAGGAGGATATTATCAGTCATGAGTCTACCATGAATGAAAGAAGTCTGGGAGATGTCTACAAGGTGCGAAACAACCAACATAAGTCTTTCTGCCAAAATTTTTGAGATAATCTTGTACACCACGTTGCAGCACGAAATTGGCCTAAAATCACCCACCCTCTTAGCATGTTCAGATTTGGGGACCAAAGTAATAATAGAATGGTTGATTTGCTTTAATAGTCTGCCAGATGTGAAGAATTGCAAGACAGCATCACATAAATTCTGTCCAATAGTATCCCAAGCTTTCTTGAAAAATAAGGCAGAATAACCATCTGGATCCGGAGCTTTGCAGTTACCAATATCCCACAAGGCCAATTTAATATCCTGGATAGTGACATCTTTAATCAAGACATCCATTAGATCATGAGGAACCATTGGCCCAGCACGAACATAGTCCACATTGATTTCCCTGCAGCATACCTTAGTTCCCAGCAGGTTTCTGAAGTATTTCACAAATTCATCAGCAAGTGCCATAGGACTGTCAGTCATAAAGCCATCTTCCTTGAGAATAGAAGCAATGAAGCTCTTTTTTTTATTCCGTTTGACAATGTTGAAGAAATACCGAGTATTCTTGTCAGCTTGAACAACATACTTACCTTTTGCAAGTTGCTGGTAGAATTTCATTTCTGCCTCCGCAAGATACCATGCAGATCATTTACACTCCTTGAACTGTGTAATAAGATTCTGATCCACAGGATTCTCAAGAAGTGATTGTTGGGCATTCAAAACAGCTAAGTTTGCTTGTTCAACACGACCAGACAGGTGAGAGAATTCTAGTCTGTTTAATCTCCTGAAATCCCGCTTTAGCTCTTTCAACCGACGGCAAAGAGTGAACTGGTGAAATCCTGTGAACGTACGATCCCATACTCCCTTGACAATATTGTGAAAAGAGTCATGGTCGGCCCAAAAATTAAGAAACCTGAATGGCCGAACAGATCCCCCGATGTTGTCGACAACTGACTAAATGACAAGGCTATGATCAGAAAGAAACCCAATAGGAAGAAATTCTACCGATGCCTGGACAGGGCATTGGAACCAAGCATCATTACCCATGACTCGATCAAGTTTTGACCACACCTTAGAATTAGTCCAAGTAAATCGCGGGCCGACATAAGGAAGGTCCTCCAAACCAGTATCAGAACATAATGAGGAAAAGTCCCTAATTTCATATGAAGTAGGCATGGTACCACTGAGTTTATCGTCCACATGTAAATACGTATTGAAATCACCCATAAGGATCCATGCCTCCGATAATGCGAAAGATAAGTGCTCAATCTCATTCCACAAAGTCCTTCTTGACACAACAGAATTGTAAGCATAGACGAAAGAAAAGAAATAAGTAACATGAGAAATCTTACATGTGATGCGAACCGTGATAGCCTGAGGTGAGCAATGGAATAAGTTCACATCCACCTTTGCCCCATTCCAGAGAATGACTATTCTACCCCCATCAGCTTCAACCATGTTATGTAAAACCGACCAATTACAGAACTTATATTGAAGGATATTATCCAGCCATCAACCGTCAACTTAGTTTCCAGTAATCCGATGACGTCCACACAATGTTTTGAGATGAATTCTCGCACCCCGTGCTGCTTGAGGGTCCTGTTGAACCCTCGAATATTCCATGAAGCAACTCTCATGATGGCCTAATTAGTGCCTGTTTGGCACCTATCAAGTCAACACTACTTTGAGCATATTTCTTCTAGACTGACCGAATAAATTGAGTAGCCTGTACGGTAGCATTACCTGCATTCACCGTAGTCGTTGGGATTTCTTCAAGACCACTATCCTTTCCAGTAGTAGACACCAACTTATTCGCTCCAAATTGAACATGCCTCCGTGAATTAGATCGCATTTGTGGACGTCCTATACGCCTTGTCCTAGACCTGCCTCTTGCATCCCTAAACTGGCTTCGTTGCCCAACTGATGTTGATGGATCACCTTTGGCTCTAACGTCCTCCATCATTACCTCTAGACTACCTTCAGGCATAGGGAGAGTGCTGTGCATTGTTCATCAACATTACATTGGACAGGCTCTTTTCCTTTGTCAAAACGAGCCTGTCTTTTTTGAGGGGGAGAAGCTGATCTCACCTCCTGCCCGATCAGTGCAGACAAGTGCTTTGGCCTATTCTTTATCTACTTGTTAGTCTGGTCCCCACTAGTTTTCAAATGTTGTTCCCTCTTTTTCATTTTTTCCCCCATACAAGCCTCTGTGACATGGCCAAATTTGCTGCAAAAATTACAGTAAGATGGTTCAAACTCAAACCTCACAGTTTGCTGTTTAATCTTGCCGAAAGGAAGTCTTATTGGTACCACTTTGACGAGGGGTTTAGATACATCAACTTCCACTAGAACACGAGCATAGGGTAGAGATCAAATGTCGCTGTGAGCATATCAGTCATAATTGGGATACCAACAGCAAAGGCAATTTTACTAAGAGATTTCATGTTCCAACAACCGAGAGGCAAAGCTGGGAAGGTGACCCAAATAGGCATTATACTTACCTCTTCTAATAAAAAATCAAATTCCGCAGGCATCTCCTTTAGCATGAGTGATCTCCCAAATATTGCATAAGGCCTACCACGGAGAACTTTCTGTCTGTCAGCATCTGAGTTGAAACGGAAGATCAGCCATCCAGAGGCATGAGAGTGCACCTTAGACAGAACACCCCAATGCTTAGTGAGTTCCATGACTGCCTTCATTCCGGGAATCTTCCCGCAAACATCCCTATAAGACAGGACCCCAGCTTGCCCACAGTATCCTCAAATTCTAGTGCATCAATATCAACAAAATTCCCCGAGCTGGGAATGTGACTTAACTTCATTCCATTAGACTACTCCCTGTTCCCTTTCACAACATTAGTCCAAGACCGTATTGTTTGGTTGGAATCCAGAGCATTGATAGAGGGATGAGATTTTTGTCTGTGAAGGGGGAGAGTTCCCCACACATGGAACATGAGGGACAGAAGATTTCGGGTAAGTAGAAGGGGGCATGCTCCCCGCTTGCAAGCAAATAATAATGTCCTCACGTGGGCCATTTTCTTCCTCAACAATCTGGGTAGTTGGAGAATGCATGCTCCCAACATCAAGGCCCACTGAGGAGGTCATTAAGTTAGGTTCCGGAGTTGTCAATTGAGGCAGCTGAATGATGAGAGTGGGTGATTGAGTAGGACTGGGGTCAGGGACCAAGGATGTCTTAGGTATAGTTAGAGTTGATGGGTTTGGATTGGCTTTGGTCACGGCTGGGACAGTGAGAGACCTATGTTCAACCTGGGGAGAAAATACGAATGTCTGGGGTGTGGAAGACGACAACACCCCAGAAGATGTCATTTTCCTCTGGCCTCTAGTTTGGACCATTAGGTCCAGGCCATTAGACAATGCAGCAGGCAGATATAGCAAGAATTTGGAGTAGGTAGCAGAAGAAATAGCAAGTGTTGGGATGGAGTAGGTAGGAGACTTCTCTAGAAAGAAGGGGTAGTATATTGACATCTCGTTGGAGGAGTTAGAGTCTGGGAGAGTGTAATTCTATTTGGAGTCTAGCGCAGAAGGAATATTCCAGACCGAGACTGATTACAACAGCTGACTAACTGGATTTCGAAGGAAGAATATGGTTAAAATAGATTAAAAAAAAAAAAACATCTGATGCCAGTAGTAGAAGCATGGACAAAGGAAACGGGAGAAATATCGACTGAATATGATATCTAGCCTCTGGACAGAAAACAGATTCACACCCATACAACTAAATTAACTAAATACAGAAGCTAACAGAATGCTTGATAGAATAGACAGACCAAGGCCAACAGAAAAACCAGGAACATGCAGAAGACTATAAGGTTGGAGCACCGGTTAGCATCAGGTAGAAGCAACATAGGTAGAAGCATATAAAGAAACCCTAGCATAGCAGTACCTAGGGACAACCAAGGGCAACCAGACGCAGCAGCAGATGCCGAGCCACAGCTTATAACAATAAAAACAAGACTAAGAACCACACAGCAACTGCAGATGAACGTCAAGTATTCTGGTCAGTCCCCCTCTTGTAGATCAGTGGCCATGAGCAGTCAGGGTGGTTGAATGTAACACACAAATAGAAAATTGAGAAGCAGAAAATAAATGACAGACAGTGCTACTAACCGAGTGAAGTACGGGTAGAAGGACCAGCTAACCCGGTGAGTAGCGATGTGAATCCATGGCACTGCGTTAGAGTGTTTGTGGTAGTGAGCAGCGACGAAGGTACTCCGGCAATGGGAGTTGAGAGCTTCTCTCTCTAACATTCTCTCTCTGTGCTAACTGCTTTTTAATTTTTTTTATTACTATTAACTATACTTTTAGCAACAAAATTCGCATTAAGTAGCTAATACCAGTCTTTAAAATTTTACGTATTTACATTACGATCCCATTTTTTTTTTTTAAATTGGTCTCTAAATTTTGTGTGATTGCAAAATTACCTCAAAAAATTTGTAAATCGGACCTAAAATTTTAAAATATTTAGAATATGACTCCAAAACATTTTACAAATTGGTTTCTAAATTTTTAAATATATTCAATATGGTAGCAAAATTTTACAAATCAGGCTTAAAATTTTGTAAAATTATAAAATAATACCGAAAAATTTACAAATTGACCCTCTTATTTTAGAATATTTAAAATAAAATCCAAAAAATTTATAAATTAGTCCCTAAGTTTTTAGATACTTGTAAATATGTAAGGCTGTGGGCATTTTTTTTTTTTTAAAAATTATGCTAGATTATGTTGCAAAATATATCTAATTACTTTCAAATTTGGTTGTAATTTTTTTAGTAATATTAATAAATCGAACGATTGAATTGTTAATGCAATATACGTACATTTGTAAATGCTTTAGTTTTTAGGTATTTTCATAGAGTTTATGATAAAATATATAGAAAAATCTATATCTGTTTAGATTCAAATTTCGCCATAACACTTTTTATAACAATTTTAAGAAATTTTATGATTAGATCACTAATTTAATACGCATATCTTTGTAAATGAGTTAGGTTTTGAGCATTTTTATAGAGATTATGTGAGATTATGCGACAAAATATATTCGATTACCTTTAAATTTGGTCATAACATGTTTTTTAGAAATTTAGAGAATTGGCCGTAACAAATAAATATGTTAGGTTTTGAGTAGGTTTTGGCAAAATATATCAGATTACCTTCAAATATGGCGATAATATTTTTTTTAATCAGTTTTAACAAATCAAACTGTCAGATCATTAATTTGAAACTTGTATATTTTTAAATGCATTAGGTTTTTGGCATTTTTAAGGAGATTATTCTGGATTCTGTCCCAAAATTTATCCGATTACCGGCAAATTTGGTCATAATACTTTTTTTAAAGTAATTTTAACAAGCCTAACATTTAGATTGTTAATTTGACTCGCGTATCTTTGTAAATGCATTAGGTTTTGGGCATTTTAAAAGAGATTATACTAGATTACGTGAAAAAATATATCCAATTTCAATCAAATTTTGTCATAGTACTTTTAATAACCTGTTAAATAAAGTTAACAGCCATATCAATAATTTAATATGCGTATCTTTGTAAATGCGTTAAGTTTAGGGCATTTTTATAGAGATTATACTAGATTATATGGCAAAATATATCCGATTACCTTTAAATTTGGTCATAGTAAGCGTTTTAGAAATTTAAAATTTTGGCTATAACAAATATTTCCAATAGGTTTTGTGAAATTTTATTGAGATTGTGTTAGATTATATTACAAAATATATCCGATTGATTTTAAATTTTGTCATAATAAATTCTTAGAAATTCTAACAGATTTAACGGTTGGATCGTTTATTTGAAACCTGTATCTTTTTTAATGCGTTGGGTTTTGAGCATTTTTATATAAACTAAACAGCATTATGTGTTAAAATATATCTAATTAATTTACAATTTTGTCTAAATATTTTTTTAACAAATTTAACAGTTAGATTGTTAACATGATACATGCATCTTTGTGAACACATTATATTTTGGGCTTTTTTACAGATATTATGCAAGATGATGTAGCAAAATATATCTTATTACAACATGAATCTTTGTGAGCACTGTTGCTAGAGCATGACTACTGGAAGCTGTGCTTGTTCCTGTAAAATGCATTGCTTCTCGCATGCCCATGTGCCTAGCCATTCATCCCTTGTTTGCCCTCGTCCAAACTTTTTCTCCCTGATCTCCATTGCATTGCAATGAGTGTTCTTTGCCCACCATATGAGTTCTTGAATATTTTAAGCTCCCTTTGGGCACCCTTTCACCATCCAATTCTTTACAAACCTCTTATCTCTTAGCTTGTTCATTTTGTTGGGTTGAAGTCGTCCAGGAATCCTCTTGAATTACACATAAGAATTTGTTTGATAAATTTACTATTACTTTTTTTTTTGTTTTATTAATTTACATAGAATGTCTTACATGCATGGACGGAATATGCCGTGTATCTAGATTTCATAAACCCCTGGCATCACAAGAATGTGAAGAAATGGAATCAAATGTTGTACATCCAAGAGAAGAACATGCAAAGTTAGCCATGCTGTTAGAACTTTATTTCCTGCACTAAATATAAGATTACAAATATACGAGATAAAACTTCATTGAAAGAGAGAAATATGCCTGTAGGCGTCATGACTAATTCGTGATTTAGATAGTATATCATTCAATTGAAAGACCAATAGTTGTGAATCAGATTGAACAATAATGATGGAAATATTAAGCCTGTAACACCACTTCAATCCATGATGAATTGCTAAAGCCTCAGTTTTCTACTCTATAGCAAGACCAATATTTTCTAAAAAAGTAAACACAAATTAGCTAGAGGGTTTCCTAAGGATTCCTCCAATTCCAACTAGTCCTGGATTCCCTTTGGAAGGACCGTCAACACTGAGTATTACTCCTGCTGTAGAGGAATTCAGCTAGCGAATTGAGACGATTTTTGGGGGAGCTAAAGATCTCCGAGTAGTTGAGTGCCGAATCTGGACACCAAAGGGTCATACAGTAGGGTGAGATGTTGAAAAATCTATAGTAAAACCAAAGATCAAATGCTAAAGTTTGAACGGGGAAAAAGATCTACCACTGTAGAGGATATCATTGCAATATTTCCATGTCTCCCAAATATAATAATAATAATCATAATAATAATAATAATAATAATAATAATAATAATAATAATAATAGTAATAAAATCATGAATAATCCATACAAGACAAATACAAATGCGGCAAGATTTTATAAATTAATGCAAAATCCAAAGCAAAAATATAATGATGCAAGGATGTTGAATTCTCACGTTGTAGACCTACTATTGATACAATCCACAATGAGTTCCTTGTTTTTAGATTAAAAGGATTTGTCGGCATTAGGCTACTTGATTCTCAACACAAATATATCATACTGTGGTTATAGATGGACTTCATCATACTGCAATTGAAGAAGTGTAAGAATTTGCTAGGATTTCCATGTGAGCTTTAAAATGGATGATAACCTTTAGAGGAGCCGAAGATTTAATAGTCATACCAGTTTGGATCTCGTTCGAACAGCTACCGATTCAATTTTTTTTTTTTTTTTTTTTTGGAGAGACCTAATTGTACTCCATCATTTCAATAGCTAGCAAACCACTCAAAGTTGATGTGCCGACTGTTAATTTTACACATCCTCTTGTGGCAGAGTGTGCATTGAAATTGATGGTCTGAAGGCTCCACCTAAAAGAATTTAGTTGCTGAGAAAAAAAATAGAAGTCATGTCAGAATAAAAGCCCAGATGATGAACATGATTAGGGGTAGGGCCACCAAACTACAAACATCTTCTCCTACAAACCATAAAAATAAGAATAGTCAACCCCATAAAAAATTGCTAGTATGCCAAATTGCTGATGGAACTCGATCGAATTGGAAGAACCTCCAACTTAGACGTTTTCTCGAGCTACTACAAGGGAAATTTAGACGACTTACTGTGACTTAGGTTTATTGGGAAGGGAATCAGATTGCAGATCAATTAGCCAACTATGCATTGACTCAAAATGGGCGATTTACTTTTCCTAACTCTTCTGAGCTACCTAGGCTAATTCACGGATTATACCTTACGGACAAAATGCATGTACCTTCCATTAGATCTTGTTTATAAATAATTTCAGAGGTCAGGCTAATAGACTCGACTAATGCTCCCCTCCTTGAATTTCCCTTTACTATCTCAATAAAATTTCCCACCTTTCGGGTGGTTAACCAAAAAAAAAAAAAAAAAAACCCTAACCTCCCTGATAACAAGGAATGATTAGGGACAATGTTCCAAGTCAGTGGCAAAGGTAGTTCATAAATCTTTTGGCATTATTATTGATGTTCCTGATCATATGATTCGGACCTGACATGCTAATGATGTCGTACGGGGTATAGCTGATCCGGTTATTGCAGCAACCTAAAATACAGTGAAACCCAAAATAATGTGACTGCAGCCCAGTTTTGAATTTATCTTCAACTGCTGGTGTAGAAAATTCAAACTCTGCCATAAATCACCTAAACTCGCTTCTCATAGTGTACTCAATCGTTTACGAAAAAAGAATTCACATAAAGGGATGTGCCCAACAATGGATTGAAGATATAATTCTATCTCATAGTTATGTGTGAATTTTGTGGAAGATCCAGATGATGCTTATAAGGTGAGGATTTTATCAAAAGTCATTCTCGAAAAAGTGGCAGACCCAATAGACAAAAAGCCCGTGGTTTTCACAAGTATTTTTCAATTTTTTTGATAAGTAGCATCCGGTTGTATATTTAATTCATTTTTATTAACAAAATTGATGCTCCTATTTAGTGCTTCTGATTAAAAAAAAATAGGGGGAGATTGCTGTAGCTGGAGGAAATATAGTTCTTGGAACATCGCTAGCTACCCTATTTGAAATCCAATAGTTTTTAATTATGCAAGATTTGAAATCTTGTTGTTTTTAAATGTGCAAGGTTTTCAAACCCAGTAGTTTTTAAATATGCAAAGTTGAAATATTGTTAGCTAACTCTAGAATTTTTGCCGCAGGGAAATAATCAAGAGCTAAATAATATGCCATAAAGTTTCTTTGATATTCATTTAGCCGCAAAAGTTTTCGATATCGTTCCATTAATTCCTCCTTATTGGATGGGTGTATGTTATTCACCTATTTTTATTAATATTAAACCCTAGTGGTTGGCTGGAAAAAAGCTTGGACCCTTAATTATTTATTAAGTGAAATAAAGTGTTTTAAAGAGCGTCAAAATACTTAAAAGAAATAAGTTACAAATAATTTCAAAGAGCCCTTTGTGGTGTCTACACTTGTAATAGTGCATTTACGGACAAAACATTTTTTCCATTTGCCTTTCTTGGTGCGCACCACAAAAAAACAATACAAGCTCCGATTCTAAATGGGATTATCTTCGTGGGTTTATCCATTTGACAAGCCAAAAATGGATCCGAATTTTTCGTCGCGGTATTTTTCTGAATCACACATTTCCCTTAGCAAGCCCAAGGCCATAAAAGAAAAAAATGGTCAAATGTAACCGAATTCATCGTTATCTAAATTCATGCTTATGGAGATAATGCTTTTGATTCATCACGACACTATAAATTGGATATCATGCTCTTTTCTTCTCAAACGGTGAAGAACAACAAGACAAAATGAAGGGAGTACAAATTAAGACTTCACTAATCTTTTTTCTTTCTTTGGTTCTCCTCTCAGGTATGCTTGTCATCAACTATGTTGTGATTTTCTAATTTTAGTTAACGACTTATTCATTTCCTTTTTGAGTAATTCTTATGCAAGATATTTCCAGTGGACGGTGGTCCTTTTTCTTTTCTATTTTTGAAATTTAACCATTCTATTATCACAAGACAAACAATGTAGGGTATCCAAATGCAGCTATTTCTTTATTTTTCAACACAAGGAAAACTTACATAATTATTATAATAAAATGGCCATCTTTCTGGGGGGTTTTATTTACAAAAAAAAAAAAAAGAAAAAGAAACCTGCCATTAATCAAAAAATATTTTCTCACATCCAGTCCAATCTTTATTAACAACAATAAGGCACTAATGGAAGCTTGAGTACAAAGCCACCCTAAAGTTGGCATCTGCGACAAACTTTCTAGTTTCTTCTTCACTATTTCATGAAACTATGTTGAAGGATAACTCTTCCACATAGGCTCCGCAATGAATTTTTAACCCTCATAGCCTTAGTTGAAAAAAAAAATAAATTTAGGTGTGGCTTAATATTTGGTGACTAATTATTTTGCATGAAGCAGAGTTGAGAAGCACTACAAAAACAATATTCCAACAAGCACCTCATTGACTCGTTTTGTTTGGCTAATTCTCATTTTACAGGAGCTACATTTGCTGAAGAAGCCTCCAAAGTTGAAAAAGCGGCAAATCTTCCTCCCAAATGCAATGTTTATACTGATTGTATAGGCTACTGTCAAGATTGCAAGGCCAAGTCATGTTTTTACCTCGCCGGTAGGTGTGCCGGCTGCATTTGATGGTTGAAAGCATTAGATGCAACCAATCAATTGACTGTCACAAAAAATAATCATAACAATATTAATTCTATTTCATTCGTATTTTTGTATAAATAAATGCACTCGAAAAACAATTTAAATTCATATACAACATTCAAATTGTTATTATTATTTTGGTATTTACCCCACTGTCCTTCGATTAGTTTTCGAATTTGCAACTCTAGTGCTATTCAATGTCCCTGTATAATTTGGTGGATGTATTATTACTTTCGGGAAAGTATTCCTATTTCAAAAAATAAATAAATAAATAAAGCACAGTGCTTTATAGAAGAAGACTTGTTAGATTTTTTTTCTGGAAACATAATTATCTAGTTTCCTAACATTTGTGACCAAACACATAACTCAACTGCTAAAACGTTTGAAATTTTGACTCCTAGCAAATCAAAGAACCAAAAATTTCTGCTCTTAATTATACCTTTTTGAACTAAATCAATTAAGCCACTTTATTTTTTAGTAGACATGCAAGTCAAAGAAAAGAATATCACCATAATGACTTCTGAGGTGTGATATTATCAATATCATTGGTTGGCAGATGCCTTCGAATCTTCATATATGTTTTTGGACATCTCTTTGTACAAAGTTAAGTCTTTGCAAGTCCATTACTCCAGTTAGTTTTCCCAAGATTATCATTGCAAAATTTAGAAGTCGAACCAATAATTCAGGAAAATGATACATTTGCGACAAAACTTTTGCCATGTAAAATTTATTGTCACTAAAAATACCATTTAACGAGGAGTTTTTTTTTTATTATTATTCTTATTATGACTTTTAGTGACAAAATTTTTATTTCCTAACGAAAAGTGGTGGCTCTAGATAGGAAAAAAGTGTATTTGCGTGGAAAATTGAAGTTTCCTCGCTAACGATGCATCATCCACAACGAAAATTCATTTCGTTTCAAAAAATATTATCTTTTATTACTATTAACTATACTTCTAACAACAAAATTCACATTAACTAGCTAATACTAGTCTTTAAAAATTTTAAATATTTACATTACGATCCCAATTTTTTTTAAATTGGTCTCTAAATTTTGTGTAATTGCAAAATGACCTCAAAAAATTTGTAAATCGGACCTAAAATTTTAAAATATTTAGAATATGAGTCCAAAACATTTTACAAATTGGTTTCTAAATTTTTAAATATATTCAATATGGTAGAAAAAATTTACAAATCAGACTTAAAATTCTATAAAATTATAAAAAATACCAAAAAATTTACAAATTGACCCTCATATTTTAGAATATTTAAAATAAAAGCAAAAAAAAAAAATGGTAAATTAGTCCTTAGGTTTTTAGATACTTGTAAATATGTAAGGCGGTGGGCATTTCTTTTAAAATACATTATGTTGCAAAAAAATATCTAATTACTTTCAAATTTGGTCGTAAATTTTTTAGTAATTTTAATAAATCCAATGGCTGGATTGTTAATCTAATATACGTACATTTGTAAATGCTTTAGTTTTTAGCTATTTTCATAGAGCTTATGCTAAATTATATCGAAAAATTTATATCTGTTTACATTCAAATTTCACTATAACACTTTTTATAAAAATTTAAAGAAATCTTACGGTCAGATCACTAATTTAATATGCGTATCATTGTAAATGAGTTTGGTTTTGAGCATTTTTATAGAAATTATGTGGCAAAATATATTCGATCACCTTTAAATTTGGTCATAACATGTTTTTTAGAAATTTAGAGATTTGGTCATAACAAATAAATACGTTAGGTTTTGAGCAGTTTTAAAGCGATTATGTATGATTCTGTGGCAAAATGTATCTGATTACCTTCAAATATGGCAATAATATTTTTTTAATCAATTTTAACAAATCAAATTGTCAGATCATTAATTTGAAACTTGTATATTTTTAAATGCATAAGGTTTTCGGCATGTTTAAAGAGATTATTCTAGATTCTGTGGCAAATTTTATCCAATTACCTGCAAATTTGGTCATAATACATTTTTAAAGTAATTTTAAGAAACCTAACAGTTGGATTGTTAATTTGACTGAGGCGATTTTTTGGTGTAGAGGAATTCAGCTAATGTACTGAGGCGATTTTTGGGGGAGCAAAAGAGCTCCGAATAGTTGAGTGCCGAATCTGGACACTAGAGGGTCTTATAGTAGGGTGAACTGCTGAAAAATCTATAGTAAAATCAAAGATCAAATGCTGAAGTTTGAATGGAGAAAAAGATCTACCACTGTAGAGGATATCATTGTAATATTTCAATGTCTTCCAATTAAAATAATAAGAAGAAAAAGAAAATCATGAATAATCCCTACATGACAAATACAAATGCGGCAAGATTTGATAAATTGATGCAAAATCAAAAGCAAAAATATCATGACGCAAGGATGTTGAATTCTCACGTTGTAGACCTACTATTAATACAATCTGCAAAGAGTTCCTTACTTTTAGATTAAATGGATCTGTCGGCATTGGCCTACTTCATCCTCAACACAAACTTATCAGATCGGGTTTATCGACCGGCTTCATAAGACTGTGTTTGAAAAAGGCTTATAATTTGCCAGGATTTCCATGTGAGCTGTAAAATGGACGATAACCTTTAGAGGAGCAAATGAATTAATAGTCATACCCATAAGGATCTCATTCAAACATCTACTGATTCCTTTTTTTTTTCTTTGGTGAAACCATACTGTACTCCATCATTTCAATGGTTAGCAAACTGCTGAAAGTCAATGTGCCAATTGTTAATCATACACATCCTCGTGTGGCAGAGTGCGTATTGAAGTTGATGGTCTTAAGGCTCCGCCTAAACGAATTTAGTTGCTGAGAACACAAACATAATTCATGTCGGAATCGAAGTCCAGATGATGAACTTGATTAGGGGCACGGCCACCAAACTGCAAACAACTTCTCCTACAAACCATAAAAATAAGAATAGTCAAACATCTAACCTACTTGATAACAAGGAATGATTAGGGACAATGTTCCAAGTCAGTGGCAGAGGAAGTTTATAAATCTTTCGGCTTTATTATTGATGTTCCTGATCATATGATTCGGACCTGACATGCTAATGATGTTGTACGGAGTATAGTTGATGCATTTTTGCAGCAACCCAAAACACAATGAAACCCAAAAAAATGAGACAGTAGCCCAGTTTTGAATTTATCTTCAAATGTTGGTGTAGAAAATTCAAACTCTACCATGAATCACCTAAACTTGATTCTCATGTTGTATTCAATCATTTATGAAAAAAGAATTCGCATAAAGGGATGCGCTCAACAATGGATTGAACATATAATTCTATCTTATAGTTGTGTGTGAATTTGGTGGACAATCCAGATGATGCTTATAAAGTGAGGATTTTATCAAAAAAAACATTCCCCAAAAGGTAGAAGGCTTTTCTGATTCCCACGAATGGTAGGCCCCATAGACCACATGCCCGTTGTTTTCCCAGGTATTTTTCAATTTTGTTGAAAAGTAGCATCCGGTTGTATATTTAATTCATTTTCGTTAACAAAATTGATGCCCCCTTTTAGTGCTTTTGATAATAAAGAAAAAAAAAAGGCGGACATTGCTCCTGCAGGAGGAAAAATAGCTCTTGGAATGTCGCTCGCTACCCTATTTGAAATCCAATAGTTTTTAATTATGCAAGGTTTGAATTCTAGTTGTTTTTAAGTGTGCAAGGTTTTGAAACCCAGTAATTTTTAAATATGCAAAGTTGAAATATTGCTAGCTAACTCCTGAATTTTTGCCGCAGTGAAATAATCCAGAGTTAAATAATTTGCCATAAAATTTCTTTGAAATTCATTTAGCCGCAAATGTTTTCGAATTTGTACCATTAATTCCTCATCATTGGATTGGGTGTATGTTATTCACCTATATTCATTAACATTAAACCCTAGTGGTTGGTGGGGAAAAAGCATGGATCCTTACCTATTTATTAAGTGAAATAAAGCGTTTAAAGAGCGAAAAAATACTTAAAAGAAATAAGTAACAAGTAATTTCAAAGTGCCCTTTGTGGCTTCTCTACTTGCAATAGTGCATTTAGGGACAATCCATTTATTCCATTTGACTTTCTTGGTGCACGCCACAAAAACAATATAAGCTCCGATTCTAAATGGGATTATCTTAGTGGGTTTCTACATTTGACAAGCGTAAAATGGCTCCGAATTTTTCATCGTAGTATTTTTCTAAATCACACATTACCCTTAGCAAGCGCAAGGCCAAAAAAGAAAAAATGGTCAAATGTATCCAAAATTCATTGTTATCTAAATTCATGCTTATGGAAATAATGCTTTTGATTCATCACCACATTATAAATTGGATATCATACTCTTTTATACCCCTAACCTACCTGATCACAAGGGACAATGTTCCAAGTCAGTGGCTGAGGAAGTCTATAAATCTTTCGGCTTTATTATTGATGTTCCTGATCATATGATTCGGACCTAACATGCAAATGATGTTGTACGGAGTATAGTTGATCCGGTTATTGCAGCAACCTAAAACGCAGTGAAACCCAAAATAATGTGACAGCAACCCAGTTTTGAATTTATCTTCAAATGCTGGTGTAGAAAATTCAAACTCTGCCATGAATCACCTAAACTTGATTCCCATGTTGTACTCAATCGTTTATGCAAAAAGAATTCACATAAAGGGATGCGCTCAACAATGGATTGAAGATATAATTCTATCTCATAGTTGTGTGTGAAATTGGGGGACGATCCAGATGATGCACATGATTTGAGGATTTTATCAAAAGTCATTCCCCAAAAGGTAGAAGGCTTTCTTGATTTCCACGAATGGCAGGCCCAATAGACAAAAAGCCCATGGTTTTTGACAGGTATTTTTCAATTTTTTTTTGAAAAGCAGCATCTGTTTGTGTATTTAATTCATTTTTATTAACTAAATTGAGGCCCCAATTTAGTGCTTTTGATTAAAAAAATAGGGGGACATTGCTCTAGCAGGAGGAAAAATAGCTCTTGGAATATCTCTAGTTACCCTATTTGAAATCTAATAGCTTTTAAAAATGCAAGGTTTGAAATCTAGTAGTTTTTAAATATGCAAGATTTTCAAACCCAATAGTTTTTAAATATGCAAAGTTGAATTATTGCTAGCTAACTATATAATTTTTGCCGCAGGGAAATAAACACGAGCTAAATAAATTGCCATAAAGTTTCTTTGGAATTCATTTAGCGGCAAAATTTTTTGATTTTGTACCATTAATTCCTCATTATTGGATGGGGTGTATATTATTCACCTATTTTTATTAATATTAAATCCCAGTGTTTGGCGGGAAAAAAGCTTGGATCCTTAACTATTTGTTGAGTGAAATAAAGTGTTTTAAAGAGCGCGAAAATACTTAAAAGAAATAAGTAACAAGTAATTTCAAAGTGCCCTTTGTGGCATCTCTACTTGCAATAGTGCATTTAGGGACAATCCATTTATTCCATTTGACTTTCTTGGTGCACGCCACAAAAACAATATAAGCTCCGATTCTAAATGGGATAATCTTAGTGGGTTTCTACATTTGACAAGCGTAAAATGGCTCCAAATTTTTCGTCGTAGTATTTTTCTAAATCACACATTACCCTTAGCAAGCGCAAGGCCATAAAAGAAAAAATGGTCAAATGTAACTGAAATTCATCGTTATCTAAATTCATGCTTAAGGAGATAATGCTTTTGATTCATCACCACACTATAAATTGGATATCATGCTCTTATCATCTCAAACGGTGAAGAACAACAAGACAAAATGAAGGGAGTACAAATTAAGACTTCACTAATCTTTTTTCTTTCTTTGGTTCTCCTCTCAGGTATGTTTGCTATCAACTATGCCGTGATTTTCTAATTTTAGTTAACAACTTATTCATTTCCTTGTTAAGTCATTCTTATGCAAGATATTTCCAGTACAATGTTGTCCTTTTAAATTTTTTCTTTTTAAAATTTAACCTTACTATTATCACAAGACAAACAGTGTAGGGTTTCCAAATGCAGCTATTTCTTTATTTTTCAACATGAGCAACACTTACATATTTATTATAATGAAACTGGCATCTCTTTTGGGGGGTTTTATTTACAAAAAAAAAAAAAAAAAAGGATCCTGCCATTAATCCAAAAATATTTTCTCACATCCAGTCCAATCTTTATTAATAAGAATAAGTCACTAATAGACTCCACAATGAATTTTTAACCCTCCCTGCCTTAGTTGAAAAAAATAAAAATTTAGGTGTGGCATAATATTTGGTGACTAATTCTTAATGAATAGAGCTAAGTAGCACACCAAAAACAATATTCCTACGAGTACCTCATTGACTAGTTTTGTTTGGCCAATCCTCATTTTACAGGAGCTACATTTGTTGAAGAAGGCTCCAAAGTTGAAAAAGCGGCAAATCTTCCTCCCAAATGCCATGTTTATACTGATTGTATAGGCTATTGTCAAGATTGCAAGGCCAAGTCGTGTTTTTGCCTCGTCGGTAGGTGTGCCGGCTGCATTTGATGGTTGAAAGCATTAGATGCAACCAATCAATTGACCGTCACAAAAAATAATCAAAACAATAATAATGCTATTTTATTCATATTTTTGTATTTATAAATGCAATGGAAAAGAATTTAAATTCATATACAGCATTCAAATTGTTATTATTATTTCAGCGATCTGTTTGGTATTTACCCCATTGTCCTTTGATTACTTTTCGAAATTGCAACTCTATTGCTATTCAAAGGCCCTGTTTCATTTGGTGGGTGTATTATTACTTTCGGAAAAGTATTCCTATTTCAACAGAAAAAAAAGATCAAAGCTTTAAAGAAGAAGGGTTATTAGATTTTCTCCAAACAACTTAATTATCTAGTTTCCGAACATTTGTGACCAAACACATGACTCTACTGCTAAAACGTTTGAAATTTTGACTCCTAGCAAATCAAAGAACCAAAAATTTCTGCTCTTAATTATACTTTTTGAACTAAATCAATTAAGCTACTTTATTTTTTTGTAGACATGCAAGACAAAGAATAGAATATCTCCATAATGACTTCAGAGGTGTGATATTATCAATATCATTGGTTGGCAGATGCCATCAAATCTTCATATATTTTTTTTTTTTGGACCTCTCTTTGTACAAATCTTAGTCTTTGCAAGTCCATTAGTCCAATTAGATTTCCGAAGATTATCATTGCAAAATTTAGAAGCCGAAGCAATAATTCAAGAAAATGATACGTTGGCGACAAAACTTCTGCCATGAAAAATTTTTTGTTGCTAAAAATACCATTGAACGAGGAGATTTTTTTTCTCTTGTTTATGACCTTCAATGATAAAATTTCTATTTCCTAACAAAATGTGATGGATTTTGTTTGGAAAAAAGTGTATTTGCATGGAAAATTTATGTTTCCTCGCTAACTATGCATTATTAACAACGAAAATTCATTTCGTAACAAAATATATTAACATTTATTACTATTAACTATACTTTTAGCAGCAAAATTCACATTAACTAGCTAATACCAGTCTTTAAAATTTTAAATATTTACATTACGAACCCAATTTTTTTTAAATTGGTCTCTAAATTTTGTGTAATTGCAGAATGACCACAAAAAATTTGTAAATCTGACCTAAAATTTTAAAATATTTAGAATATGACTCCGAAACATTTTACAAATTGGTTTCTAAATTTTTAAATATATTCAATATGGTAGAAAAATTTATCAAACCAGACTTGAAATTTTGTAAAACTATAAAATAATACAAAAAAATTTACAAATTGACCCTCTTGTTTTAGAATATATTAAATAAAATCCAAGAAAATTATAAATTAGTCCCTAAGTGTTTAAATACTTGTAAATATGTAAGGCTGTGGGGATTTTTCTTAAAAAATTATGTTATATTATGTTGAAAAATATATCTAATTACTTTCAAATTTGGTCGTAATTTTATTAGTAATTTTAATAAATCCAATGGTTGGATTGTTAATGCAATATACATACAATTGTAAATGCTTTAGTTTTTAGGTATTTTCATAGGGATTATGCTAAATTATATGGAAAAAAATAAATATATATTTAGATTCAAGTTTCGCCATAACACTTTTTATAACAATTTTAAGAAATCTTATGAACAAATCACTAATTTAATACACGTTTCCTTGTAAATGAGTTAGGTTTTGGGCATTTTTAAGGAGATTATGTTAGTCTACATGAAAAAATATGTCCAATTTCAATCAAATTTTGTCATAGTACTTTTTAAAACCTTTTAAATAAATTTAACGGCCTTATCAATAATTTAATACACGTATCTTTCTAAATGCGTTAGGTTTTGGGTATTTTTATAGAGATTATACTAGATTATAAGGCAAAATATATCCGATTACCTTTAAATTTGATCATAGTAAGCTTTTTAGAAATTTAAAATTTGGGGCACAACAATTATTTCCGTTAGGTTTTGGGCATTTTTATAGAGATTATACTAGATTATATGGCAAAATATATCCGATTTCCATTAAATTTGGTCATAGTAAGCTTTTTTGAAATTTAAAAATTTGTCCATAACAAATATTTCCATTAGGTTTTTGGCAATTTTATTGAGATTATACTAGATTATATGACAAAATATATCTGATTGACTTTAAATTTGGTCAAAATAAAGTCTTAGAAATTCTTACAAATCTAACGGTTGGATCGTTTATTTAAAACTTGCATCATTTTAAATGCGTTAGGTTTTGTTCATTGTTATATAAACTATACTGCATTATACATTAAAATATATCTAATTAATTTACAATTTGGTATAAATGTTTTTTTAAGAAATTTAACAATTAAATTGTTAATATGATACATGCATCTTTGTGAACACATTACATTTTGGGCATTTTTTTACAGAAATTATGCAAGATGATGTATCAAAATATATCTTATTACTTGAAAATTTAGTCATATTGTGTTTTTTTTTTATTTTGTGTGGCAATCTTAACAAATATATCCAATGGATCGTTAATTTGAAATGCGTATCTTTGTAAATTATTGTTTACAACATGATCATAAAAATTCTTGTAAATAAGTCCTTAATTTTTTGAATATTACAATTTGACTCGCAAAAATTTTACAAATTGGTCCCTTAATATTTGAATATTTATAATATGATCCCAAAATTTTGTAAATTGGTCCCTAATTTTTTATTATTCACAATACAACCCTTCAAAAATTTACAATTTGGTTGCTTAATATTAGAATATATACAATATGATCCCAAAAAAAATTTCAAGGTTGTAGATAAATGCATATGCATATATGTATATGTATATGTATTTGAGTACATATATACATTTATGTATTTATATTTATGTATGTGTATAAATACATGTTTATTTATGAATATATATTTACATAAATAAAGAGTTAAATTAACAGGTTGTGCACTTGTTTTTTATTCTGCGATTCACTGATGTAAAACCAAACAATTTTTTTTTTACCACATTGAAAGGGTGGTGAAATTTTATAAAATTAAATAAAATAAATTCAGGGATGTTAGAAAAATTAATATCTTGAAACATAAGGTCATGCAACAAGCATTGTTGCTTCAGCATGACTACTAGAAGCTATGCTTGATCCTATAAAATGCAATGCTTATCGCATGCCCATGTGCCAAGCCATTCATCCCTTGTTCGCCCTCCTGCAAATTTTTCTCCCTAATTTCCATTGCACTGTAATGAGCATTCTTGGCCCTCCATATGAGTTCACTACAACAAACTAAGCATTTAGAGACGCTAATAAATTTATTTTGGGATGCTAATTTATGTTGTAAACTTATTTACGCGCAGTGCATTAGTTGAAAAAAAAAACAAATTTAGATGTGGCATAATATTTGGTGACTATTTATTTTGCATGAAGTAGAGCTAAGAAGTACAACAAAAACAATATTCCTACAAGCACCTCATTGACTAGTTTTGTTTGGCTAATCCTCATTTTACTGGAGCTACATTTGCTGAAGAAGCCTCCAAAGTTGAAAAAGCGGCAAATCTTCCTCCCAAATGCAATGTTTATACTGATTGTTTTGGCTACTGTCAAGATTGCAAAGCCAAGTCGTGTTTTTGCCTCGCCGGTAGGTGTGCCGACTGCATTTGATGGCTGAAATGCGTTACATGCGACCAATCAATTGATGGTCCCAAAAAATAATCATAACAATAATAATGCTATTTCATTATTATTTTTTTATAAAGAAAGGCAGTGAAAAAAGAATTTAAATTCATATACAACATTCAAATTGTTATTTTTATTTTGGTGATCTGTTTGGTATTTACCCCACTATCCTTTGATTACTTTTCGAATTTGCGACTCTAGTGCTATTCAAAGGCCCTGTTTCATTTGACGGACGTATTATTACTTTCAAAAAAGTATTCCTTTTTGGAAAAAAAAAATGCACAGTGATTTGAAGATGAAGACTTGTTAAATTTTTTTCAAGCAACATAATTATCTAGTTTCCTAACATTTGTGACCGAACACATAACTATACTGCTAAAACGTTCGAAATTTTGACTCCTAGCAAATCAGAGAACAAAAAATTTCTGCTCTTAATTATACTTTTGGATCTGAATCAATTAAGCTACTTAATTTTTTTGTAGACATGCAAGGCAAAGAAAGGAAAATCACCATAATGACTTCTGAGGTGTGATATTATCAATATCATTGGTTGCAGATGCCTTCAAATCTTCATATATGTTTTTAGACCTCTCTTTGCACAAACTTAAGTATTTGCAAATCTATTAGTCCAGTTAGATATCCCAAGATTATCATTGCTAAACTTCGAAGCTGGACTCATAATTCAGGAAAATGATACAATGGCGACAAAACTCTTTCCATGAAAAATTTTTTGTCATTAAAAATACCATTTAACAAGACGATTTTTTTTTTAATAATGACTTTCAGTGACAAGATTTTTTTTCCTAATGAAAAGTGATGGATCTAGATAGGAAAAAAGTGTATTTTCGTGGAAAATTTAAGTTTCCTCGCTAACGATGCATCATCAACAACGAAAATTCATTTCGCAACAAAAAATATTAACTTTTATTACTATTAACTATACTTTTAGTAAAAAAAATTGCATTAAGTAGCTAATACCAGTCTTTAAAATTTTACGTATTTACAATACGATGCCAATTTTTTTTTAAATTGGTCTCTAAATTTTGTTGTATTGCAAAATGACCTCAAAAAATTTGTAAATCGAACCTAAAATTTTAAAATATTTAGAATATGACTCCAAAACATTTTACAAATTGGTTTCTAAATTTTTCAATATATTCAATATGGTAGCAAAATTTTACAAATCAGACTTAAAATTTTGTAAAATTATAAAATAATACCGAGAAATTTACAAATTGACCCTCTTATTTTAGAATATTTAAAATAAAATCCAAAAAACTTATAAATTAGTCCCTAAGTTTTTAGATACTTGTAAATATGTAAGGCTGTGGGCATTTTTTTTTAAAAAAAATATGCTAGAAAATATAGAGAAATATATCTGATGACTTTCAAATTTGGTCGTATTTTTTTTAGTAATATTAATAAATCCAACGGTTGGATTGTTAATCCAATATACGTACTTTTGTAAATGGTTTAGTTTTTAGGTATTTTCATAGAGCTTTTGCTAAAATATATAGAAAAATTTATATCTGATTAGATTCAAATTTTGCCATAACACTTTTTATAACAATTTTAAGAAATCTTACGGTCAGATCACTAATTTTTTACGCATATCTTGGTAAATGAGTTAGGTTTTGAGCATTTTTATAGAGATTATGTGAGATTATGCGGCAAAATATATTCGATTACTTTTAAATTTGGTCATAACATATTTTTTAGAAATTTAGAGATTTGGGCGTAACAAATAACTACGTTAGGTTTTGAGCAGTTTTAAAGCGATTATGTATGATTTAGAGGCAAAATATATCAAATTACTTTCAAATATGGCAATAACATTTTTTTTAATTAGTTTTAACAAATCAAACTATCAGATCATTAATTTGAAACTTGTATATTTTTAAATGCATTAGGTTTTTGACTTTTTTAAAGAGATTATTCTCGATTCTATACCAAAATTTATCTAATTATCAGCAAATTTGGTCATAATACTTTTTTAAAGTAATTTTAACAAACCTAACCGTTGGTTTGTTAATTTGACTCATGTATCGATGTACATGCATTAGGTTTTTGGCATTTTAAAAGAGATTATACTAGATTACGTGAAAAAATATATCCAATTTCAATCAAATTTTGTCATAGTACTTTTAATAACCTATTAAATAATGTTAATGGCCAGATCAATAATTTAATATGCGTATCTTTGTAAATGCGTTAACTTTATGGCATTTTTATAGAGATTATATTGCAAAATATATCCAATTACCTTTAAATTTGGTCATAGTAAGCTTTGTAGAAATTTAAAATTTTGTCCATAACAAATATTTTCGATAGGTTTTTTGCAATTTTATTGAGATTGTGTTAGTTTATATTACAAAAAATATCCAATTGGCTTTAAATTTTGTCATAATAAATTCTTAGATATTCAAAAAAATTTAACGGTTGGATCATTTATTTGAAACTTGTATCTTTTTAAAAGCGTTGGGTTTTGTGCATTATTATATAAACTAAACAGCATTAAGTGTTAAAATATATCTAATTAATTTACAATTTTGTCTAAATATTTTTTTAACAAATTTAACAGTTAGATTGTTAATATGATACGTGCATCTTTGTGAACACATTTATATTTTGGGCTTTTTTATAGATATTATGCAAGATGAGGTAGCAAATTTTATCTTATTACCTGAAAATTCTGTCATATTATGTTTTCTTTTTTGGCAATTGTAGCTAATATAACTATTGGATCATTAATTTGAAATACGTATCTTTGTAAATTATTGTTTACAACATGATCCTAAATTTTTTTTAAATAGGTCCTTAATTTTTTGAATATTACAATTTGACTCGTAAAAATTTTACAAATTGGTCCCTAAATATTTGAATATTTATATATGACCTCAAAAATTTTTGTAAATAAGTCCCTAATTTTTTATTAGTTACAGTACGACCCTTTAAAAATTTTACAAATTGATCGCTAAATATTAGAATATATACAATCTAATCCCAAAAAATTTTGCAGGGTTGCAAATAAATGCATATGCATATATGTATATGTATTTGTGTATAGATATACTTATATATACATTTATGTATTTAAATATATGTATTTGTATATATACTTGTTTATTTATGTATATATATTTACATATATAAAGAGTTAAATTAACAAATTGCCCACTTGTTTTTTATTCTACGACTAACTGATGTAAAATCAAACAAATTTTCGATGCGGTAAAATTTTATGAAAATAAATAAAATAAATCCAAGGATGTTAGAGAAATTAATATCTTTTAACATGAAAACCCTTGACTTTTTGTTCACGGGCATGCTGCAAGGTAATGCAACAAGCACTGTTGCTTGAGCATGACTACTGGAACTTGTGCTTGTTCCTGTAAAATGCACTGCTTATCGCATGCCCATATGCCTAGCCATTCATCCCTTGTTTGCACTCCTCCAAACTTGTTCTCCCTGATCTCCAATGCATTGCAATGAGTTTTCTTGGCCGTCCACATGAGTCGTTGAATATTTTAAGCTCCCTTTTGGCATCCTTTCACCACCTTATTCTTTACAAACCTCTTCGCTCTTGGCTTGTTCATTTTGTTGGGTTCAAATCATCCAGGAACCCTCTTGAATATTAATCTCACCCAAGGAGCAACGAGTTACGATTCGGTCTTCCTTTTACCTTCTCGGAATTGACTTTCATGCCTAGGATGATCCACATAAGAATTTTATTTGATAAATTTACTACTGCTTTTTTTTTTTTTTTCTGGTTTGGCTAAAAAGCCATTGCCATTTTATTTATGTAAAATATCTGTGCAAGAGAAAACTGATCATCTTGACATAGAATGTCTTACACGCAAGGAAGGAATATGCCATCTATCTAGATTTCATAAACCTCTCGCTTCACAAGAATGTGAAGAAATGGAATCAAATGTTGTACATCTATGAGAAGAACAAGCAAAGTTGGCCAAGTCGTTAGAACTTTATTTCATGCACTAAATATAAGATTAAAAAGATACGGGAGAAAACTTCATTGAAAGAGAGCAATATGCCATTAGACGTCACGACTAATTTGTGATTTAAATATGCCATTAGGCATCATGACTAATTTGGGATTCAAAACAATAGCCCAGTTTTGAATTTATCTTCAAATGTTGGTGTAGAAAATTCAAACTCTGCCATGAATCACCTAAACTTGATTCTCATGCTGTACTCAATCATTTATGCAAAAAGAATTCACATAAAGGGATGCGCTCAACAATGGATTGAAGATATAATTCTATCTCATAGTTGTGTGTGAATTTGGAGGACGATCTAGATGATGCTCATAATTTGAGGATTTTATCGAAAGTCATTCCCCAAAAGGTAGAAGGCTTTCTTGATTCCCACGAATGGCAAGCCCAATAGACAAAAATCCCGTGGTTTTCATAGGTATTTTTCAATTTTTTTTTGAAAAGTAGCATCTGTTTGTGTATTTAATTCATTTTTATTAACTAAATTGCGGCCCCAATTTAGTGCTTTTGATTAGAAAAATAGGGGGACATTGCTCTAGCAGGAGGAAAAATAACTCTTGGAATATCTCTAGCTGCCCTATTTGAAATCCAATAGCTTTTAAATATGCAAGGTTTGAAATCTAGTTGTTTTTAAATGTGCAAGGTTTTCAAACCCAATAGTTTTTAAAAATGCAAAGTTGAAATATTTCTAGCTAACTCTATAATTTTTTCCGCAGGGAAATAAACAAGAGCTAAATAAATGGCCATAAAGTTTCTTTGGAATTCATTTAGCGGGGAAAGTTTTCGATTTAGTACCATTAATTCCTCATTATTGGATGGGGTGTAGTTATTCACCTATTTTTATTAATATTAAACCCCAGTGGTTGGCGGGAAAAGAGCTTGGATCCTTAACTATTTATTAAGTGAAATGAAGTGTTTTAAAGAGCACAAAAATACTTAAAAGAAATAAGTAACAAGTAATTTCAAAGTGCCCTTTGTGGCTTCTCTACTTGCAATAGTGCGTTTAGGCACAATCCATTTATTCCATTTGACTTTCTTGGTGGGCGCCACAAAAACAATATAAGCTCCAATTCTAAATGGGATTATCTTAGTGGGTTTCTACATTTGCCAAGCCTAAAATGGCTCCGAATTTTTCGTCGTAGTATTTTTCTAAATCACACATTTCCCTTAGCAAGAGCAAGGCCATAAAAAAAAAAAAAAAGGTCAAATGTAACTGAAATTCATGGTTTTCTAAATTCGTGCTTATGGAGATAATGCTTTTGATTCATCACCACACTATAAATTGGATATCATGCTCTTGTCATCTCAAACGGTGAAGAACAACAAGACAAACTGAAGGGAGTACAAATTAAGACTTCACTAATCTTTTTTCTTTCTTTGATTCTCCTCTCAGGTATGTTTGTCTTCAACTGCACTGTGATTTTCTAATTTTAGTTAAAGACTTATTCATTTCCTTTTTGAGTAATTTCCAGTGCAATGTTGTCCTTTTTCTTCTTTATTTTTAAAATTTAAACTTACTATTATCACAAAACAAACAGTGCAGGGTTTCCAAATGCAGCTATTTCTTTCTTTTTCAACATGAGGAAAACTTACATATTTATTATAATAAAACTGGCATCTCTTTGGGGGGTTTTATTTATAAAAAGAAAAAAAAAAAAGGAATCCTGCCATTAATCCAAAAATATTTTCTCACATCCAGTCCAATCTTTATTAACAAGAATAAGTCACTAATAGACTCCGCAATGAATTTTTAACCTCACTGCCTTAGTTGAAAAAAAAACAAATTTAGTTGTGGCATAATATTTGGTGACTAATTATTCTGCATGAACAGAGCTAAGTAGCACACCAAAATCAATATTCCTACGAGCACCTCATTGACTAGTTTTGTTTGGCTAATCCTCATTTTACAGGAACTACATTCGCTGAAGAAGGCTCCAAAGTTGAAAAAGCGGCAAATCTTCCTCCCAAATGCCATGTTTATACTGATTGTATAGGCTATTGTCAAGATTGCAAGGCCAAGTCGTGTTTTTGCCTCGCCGGTAGGTGTGCCGGCTGCATTTGATGGTTGAAAGCGTTGGATGCAACCAATCAATTGACCGTCACAAAAAATAATCAAAACAACAATAATGCTATTTCATTCATATTTTCGTATTTATAAATGCAATGAAAAAAGAATTTAAATTCATATCCAACATTCAAATTGTTATTATTATTTCAGTGATCTGTTTGGTAGTTACCCCACTGTCCTTTGATTACTTTTCGAAATTGCAACTCTATTGCTATTCAAAGGCCCTGTTTCATTTGGCGGATGTATTATTACTTTCGGAAAAGTATTCCTATTTCAACAGAAAAAAAAGCACAAAGCTTTAAAGAAGAAGGCTTATTAGATTTTCTTCAAACAACTTAATTATCTAGTTTCCGAACATTTGTGACCAAACACATGACTCTACTGCTAAAATGTTTGAAATTTTGACTCCTAGCAAATCAAAGAACCAAAAATTTCTGCTCTTAATTATACTTTTGGAACTAAATCAATTAAGCTACTTTATTTTTTAGTAGACATTCAGGACAAAGAAAAGATTATCTCCATAATGACTTCACAGGTGTGATATTATCAACATCATTGGTTGGCAGATGCCATCAAATCTTCATATATGTTTTTGGACTTCTCTTTGTACAAAGCTTAGTCTTTGCAAGTCCATTAGTCCAATTAGATTTCCCAAGATTATCATTGCAAAATTTAGAAGCCGAACCAATAATTCAGGAAAATGAGACATTGGCGACAAAATAAATTCTTAGAAATTCTAACAAATCTAACGATTGGATCGTTTATTTGAAACTTGCATCTTTTTAAATGCGTTAGGTTTTGTGCATTTTTATATAAACTATACTGCATTATGCGTTAAAATATATCTAATTAATTTACAATTTGGTCTAAGTATTTTTTTTTAAGAAATTTAACAATTAGATTGTTAATATGATACATGCATCTTTGTGAACACATTACATTTTGGGCTTTTTTACAGATATTATGCAAGATGATGTATCAAAATATATCTTATTACTTGAAAATTTAGTCATATTATGTTTTTTTTTTTAATTTTGTGTGGCAATCTTAACAAATATATCCAATGGATCGTTAATTTCAAATGCGTATCTTTGTAAATTATTGTTTACAACATAATCATAAAAAATTTTGTAAGTAAGTCCTTAATTTTTGAATATTACAATTTGACTCGTAAAAAATTTACAAATTGGTCCCTTAATATTTGAATATTTATAATATGATCCCAAAAAATTTTGTAAATTGGTCCCTAATTTTTATTATTCACAATAAAACGCTTCAAAAATTGACAATTTGATTGCTTAATATTATAATATATATACAATATGATCCCAAAAAAATTTTCAAGGTTGTAGATAAATGAATATGCATATATGTATATGTATACATATTTGAGTACAGATTTACATTTATGTATTTATATTTATGTATGTGTATAAATACATGTTTATTTATGAATATATATTTACATAAAATAAAGAGTTAAATTAACAGATTGTGCACTTGTTTTTTATTCTGCGATTCACTGATGTAAAATCAAACAATTTTTTTTACCACATCGAAAGGGTGGTGAAATTTTATTAAATTAAATAAAATAAATTCAGGGATGTTAGAAAAATTAATATCTTGAAACATAAGGTCATGCAACAAGCATTGTTGCTTGAGCATGACTACTAGAAGCTATGCTTGATCCTATAAAATGCAATGCTTATGGCATGCCCATGTGCCAAGCCATTCATCCCATGTTCGCCCTCCTGCAAACTTTTTCACCCTAATTTCCATTGCATTGCAATGAGCGTTCTCGGCCCTCCATATGAGTTCACTGCCACAACCTAAGCATTTAGAGACGCTAATAAATTTATTTTGGGATGCTAATTTGTGTCGTAAACATATTTACACACACTGCGTTAGTTGAAAAAAAAAAAATTTGATGTGGCATAATATTTGGAGACTATTTATTTTGCATGAAGCAGAGCTAAGAACCACAACAAAAACAATATTCCTATGAGCACCTCATTGACTAGTTTTGTTTGGCTAATCCTCATTTTACTGGAGCTACATTTGCTGAAGAAGCCTCCAAAGTTGAAAAAGCGGCAAATCTTCCTCCCAAATGCAATGTTTATACTGATTGTATTGGCTACTGTCAAGATTGCAAGGCCAAGTCGTGTTTTTGCCTCGCCGGTAGGTGTGCCGGCTGCATTTGATGGCTGAAATGCGTTAAATGCGACCAATCAATTGATGGTCCCAAAAATAATCATAACAATAATAACGCTATTTCATTCTTATTTTTGTCTAAAGAAAGGCAAAGAAAAAAGAATTTAAATTCATATACAACATTCAAATTGTTATTATTATTTTGGTGATCTGTTTGGTATTTACCCCACTATCCTTTGATTACTTTTCGAATTTGTGACTCTAGTGCTATTCAAAGGCCCTGTTTCATTCGGCGGAAGTATTATTACTTTCAAAAAATTATTGCTAAAACACATAACTCTATTGCTAAAACGTTCGAAATTTTGACTCCTACCAAATCAGAGAACCAAAAATTTCTGCTCTTAATTATACTTTTTGATCTAAATCAATTAAGGTACTTTATTTTTTAGTAGACAAGCAAGACAAAGAAAGGAATATCACCCTAATGACTTCTGAGGTGTGATATTATCAATATCATTGGTTGGCACATGCCTTCAAATCTTCATATATGTTTTTGGACCTCTCTTTGTACAAAGTTAAGTATTTCCAAGTCTATTAGTCCAGTTAGATATCCCAAGATTATCATTGCGAAATTTAGAAGCCGGACTCATAATTCAGGAAAATGATACAATGGCGACAAAACTTTTCCCAACAAAACTTTTTCCATGAAAATTTTTTTGTCACTAAAAATATCATTTAACAAGGAATTTTTTTTTTTTCTGATTTTGACCTTCAGTGACAAGATTTTTTTTTCCTAATGAAAAGTGATGGATCTAGATAGGAAAAAAGTGTATTTGTGAGGAAAAATTAAGTTTCCTCACTAACGATGCATCATCAACAACGAAAATTCATTTCGCAACATAAAATATTAACTTTTATTACTATTAACTATACTTTTAGTAACAAAAATCACATTAAGTAGCTAATACCAGTCTTTAATATGTTACGTATTTACATTACAATCCCAATTTTTTTTTAAATTGGTCTCTAAATTTTGTTGTATTGCAAAATGACCTCAAAAAATTTGTAAATCGGACCTAAAATTTTAAAATATTTAAAATATGACTCCAAAACATTTTACAAATTGGTTTCTAAATTTTTAAACATATTCAATATGGTAGCAAAATTTTACAAATCAGACTTAAAATTTTGTAAAATTATAAAATAATACCGAGAAATTTACAAATTGACCCTCTTATTTTAGAATATTTAAAATAAAATCCAAAAAACTTATAAATTAGTCCCTAAGTTTTTAGATACTTGTAAATGTGTAAGGCTGTGGGCTTTTTTTTTTTAATTATGCTAGAATATATAGAAAAATATATCTGATTACTTTCAAATTTGGTCGTAATTTTTTTAGTAATATTATTAAATCCAACGGTTGGATTGTTAATCCAATATACGTACATTTGTAAATGCTTTAGTTTTTAGGTATTTTCATAGAGCTTATGCTAAAATATATAGAAAAATTTATATCTGTTTAGATTCAAATTTAGCCATAACACTTCTTATAACAATTTTAAGAAATCTTACGGTCAGATCACTAATTTAATACGCATATCTTTGTAAATGAGTTAGGTTTTGAGCATTTTTATCGAGATTATATGAGATTATGCGGCAAAATATATTCGATTACTTTTAAATTTGAACATAACATGTTTTTTAGAAATTTAGAGATTTGGCCGTAACAAATAACTACGTTAGGTTTTGAGCAGTTTTAAAGCGATTATGTATGATTTTGAGGCAAAATATATCAGATTACTTTGAAATATGGCGATAACATTTTTTCAATTAGTTTTAACAAATCAAACTGTCAGATCATTAATTTGAAACTTGTATTTTTTTTTAAATGCATTAGGTTTTTCGCTTTTTTTAAAGAGATTATTCTGGATTCTATCGCAAAATTTATCCGATTACCGGCAAATTTGGTCATAATACTTTTTTAAAGTAATTTTAACAAACCTAACAGTTGGATTGTTAATTTGACTCATGTATCTCTGTAAATGCATTAGGTTTTGGGCATTTTAAAAGAGATTATACTAGATTACGTGAAAAAATATATCCAATTTCAATCAAATTTTGTCATAGTACTTTTAATAACCTGTTAAATAAAGTTAATGGCCCGATCAATAATTTAATATGCGTATCTTTGTAAATGCATTAACTTTAGGGCATTTTTATAGAGATTATATTAGATTATATGGCAAAATATATCCAATTACCTTTAAATTTGGTCATAGTAAGCTTTATAGAAATTTAAAATTTTGGCCGTAACAAATATTTCAGTTAGGCTTTGTGAAATTTTATTGAGATTATGCTAGATTATATGACAAAATATATCCAATTGACTTTAAATTTTGTCATAATAAATTCTTAGAAATTCTAACAAATTTAACGGTTGGATCGTTTATTTGAAACTTGTATCTTTTTAAATGCGTTGGGTTTTGTGCATTATTATATAAACTAAACAGCATTATATGTTAAAATATATATAATTAATTTACAATTTTGTCTAAATATTTTTTTAACAAATTTAACAGTTAGATTGTCAATATGATGCGTGCATCTTTGTGAACACATTATAATTTGGGCTTTTTTACAGATATTATGCAAGATGAGGTAGCAAAATTTATCTTACTACCTGAAAATTCTGTCATATTATGTTTTCTTTTTTGGCAATTTTTAGCTAATATAACTATTGGATCATTAATTTGAAATGCGTATCTTCGTAAATTATTGTTTACAACATGATCCTAAATTTTTTTAAATAGGTCCTTAATTTTTTCAATATTACAATTTGACGCGTAAAAATTTTAGAAATTGGTCCCTAAATATTTGAATATTTATAATATGACCTCAAAAATTTTTGTAAATAAGTCCCAAATTTTTTATTATTTACAATACGACCCTTTAAAAATTTTACAAATTGATCGCTAAATATTAGAATATATACAATCTAATCCCAAAAAATTTTGCAAGGTTGCAAATAAATGCATATGCATATATGTGTATGTATTTGTGTATGGATATACTTATATATACATTTATGTATTTAAATATATGTATTTGTATATATACTTGTTTATTTATGTATATATATTTACATATATAAAGAGTTAAATTAACAAATTGCCCACTTGTTTTTTATTCTACGACTCACTGAAGTAAAATCAAACAAATTTTCGATGCGGTAAAATTTAATTAAAATAAATAAAATAAATTCAAGGATGTTAGAGAAATTAATATCTTGAAACACGAAAACCGTTGACTTTTTGTTCACGGGCATGTTGCAAGGTTATGCAACAAGCATTGTTGCTTGAGCATGACTACTGGAACTTGTGCTTGTTCCTGTAAAATGCACTGCTTATCGCCTAGCCATTCATCCCTTGTTTGCACTCCTCCAAACTTGTTCTCCCTGATCTCCAATGCATTGCAATGAGTTTTCTTGGCCGTCCACATGAGTCGTTGAATATTTTAAGCTCCCTTTTGGCATCCTGTCACCATCCTATTCTTTACAACCTCTTTGCTCTTGGCTTGTTCATTTTGTTGGGTTGAAATCGGCCAGGAACCCTCTTGAATATTAATCTCACCCAAGGAGCAACGAGTTACGATTCGGTCTTCCTTTTACCTTCTCGGAATTGACTTTCACGCCTAGGATGATCCACATAAGAATTTATTTGATAAATTTACTACTGCTTTTATTTTTTTCTGGTTTGGCTAAAAAGCCATTGCCATTTTATTTCATGCACTAAATATAAGATTAAAAAGATATTAGAGAAAACTTCATTGAAAGAGAGCAATATGCCATTAGGCGTCATGACTAATTTGTGATTTAAATATGCCATTAGGCATCATGACTAATTTGTGATTCAAAACAATAGCGCAGTTTTGAATTTATCTTCAAAATGTTGGTGTAGAAAATTCAAACTCTGCCATGAATCACCTAAACTTGATTCTCATGCTGTACTCAATCATTTATGCAAAAAGAATTCACATAAAGGGATGCGCTCAACAATGGATTGAAGATATAATTCTATCTCATAGTTGTGTGTGAATTTGGAGGACGATCCAGATGATGCTCATAATTTGAGGATTTTTATCAAAAGTCATTCCCCAAAAGGTAGAAGTCTTTCTTGATTCCCACGAATGGCAGGCCGAATAGACAAAAAGCCCGTGGTTTTCACTGGTATTTTTCAATTTTTTTTTTAAAGTAGCATATGTTTGTGAATTTAATTCATTTTTATTAACTAAATTGAGGCCCCAATTTAGTGCTTTTGATTAGAAAAATAGGAGGACATTGCTCTAGCAGAAGGAAAAATGGCTCTTGGAATATCTCTAGCTACCCTATTTGAAATCTAATAGCTTTTAAATATGCAAGGTTTGAAATCTAGTTGTTTTTAAATGTGCAAGGTTTTCAAACCCAATAGTCTTTAAAAATGCAAAGTTGAAATATTTCTAGCTAACTCTATAATTTTTTCCGCAGGGAAATAAACAAGAGCTAAATAAATGGCCAAAAAGTTTCTTTGGAATTCATTTGGCGGCGATAGTTTTCGATTTTGTACCATTAATTCCTTATTATTGGATAGGGTGTATGTTATTCACCTATTTTTATTAATATTAAACACCAGTGGTTGGCGGGAAAAAAGCTTGGATCCATAACTATTTATTAAGTGAAATAAAGTGTTTTAAAGAGCGCGAAAATACTTAAAAGAAATAAGTAACAAGTAATTTCAAAGTGCCTTTTGTGGCTTCTCTACTTGCCATAGTGTGTTTAGGGACAATCCATTTATTCCATTCGACTTTCTTGGTGCGCGCCACAAAAAGAATATAAGCTCCAATTCTAAATGGGATTATCTTAGTGGGTTTCTACATTTGCCAAGCCTAAAATGGCTCCGAATTTTTCTAAATCACACATTTCCCTTAGCAAGAGCAAGGCCATAAAAGAAAAAATGGTCAAATGTAACTGAAATTCATGGTTTTCTAAATTCATGCTTATGGAGATAGTGCTTTTGATTCATCACCACACTATAAATTGGATATCATGCTCTTTTCATCTCAAACGGTGAAGAACAACAAGACAAAATGAAGGGAGTACAAATTAAGACTTCACTAATCTTTTTTCTTTCTTTGATTCTCCTCTCAGGTATGTTTGTCTTCAACTGCACTGTGATTTTCTAATTTTAGTTAGCGGCTTATTCATTTCCTTTTTGAGTAATTCTTATGCAAGATATTTCCAGTGCAATGTTGTCCTTTTTCTTTTTTATTTTTAAAATTTAACCTTACTATTATCACAAGACAAACAGTGCAGGGTTTCCAAATGCATCGATTTCTTTATTTTTCAACATGAGGAAAACTTACATATTTATTATAATAAAACTGGCATCTCTTTGGGGGGTTTTATTTACAAAAAGAAAAAAAAAAGGAATCCTACCATTAATCCAAAAATATTTTCTCACATCCAGTCCAATCTTTATTAACAAGAATAAGTCACTAATAGACTCCGCAATGAATTTTTAACCCTCACTGCCTTAGTTGAAAAAAATAAAAATTTAGGCATGGCATAATATTTGGTGACTAATTATTCTGCATGAACAGAGCTAAGTAGCACACCAAAAACAATATTCCTACGAGCACCTCATTGACTAGTTTTGTTTGGCTAATCCTCATTTTACAAGAGCTACATTTGCTGAAGAAGGGTCCAAAGTTGAAAAAGCGGCAATTCTTCCTCCCAAATGCCATGTTTATACTGATTGTATAGGATATTGTCAAGATTGCAAGGCCAAGTAATGTTTTTGCCTCGCCGGTAGGTGTGCCGGCTGCATTTGATGGTTGAAAGCATTGGATGCAACCCATCAATTGACCGTCACAAAAAATAATCAAAACAACAATAATGCTATTTCATTCATATTTTCGTATTTATAAATGCAATGAAAAAAGAATTTAAATTCATATCCAACATTCAAAATTGTTATTATTATTTCAGTGATCTGTTTGGTATTTACCGCACTGTCCTTTGATTACTTTTCGAAATTGCAACTCTATTGCTATTCAAAGGCCCTGTTTCATTTGGCGGATGTATTATTACTTTCGGAAATGTATTCCTATTTCAACAGAAAAAAAAGCACAAAGCTTTAAAGAAGAAGGCTTATTAGATTTTCTTCAAACAACTTAATTATCTAGTTTCCGAACATTTGTGACCAAACACATGACTCTACTGCTAAAACGTTTGAAATTTTGACTCCTAGCAAATCAAAGAACCAAAAATTTCTGCTCTTAATTATACTTTTTGAACTAAATCAGTTAAGCTACTTTATTTTTTAGTTGACATGCAAGACAAAGAAAAGAATATCTCCATAATGACTTCAGAGGTGTGATATTATCAGTATCAGTTGTTGGCAGATGCCATCAAATCTTCATATATGTTTTTGGACCTCTCTTTGTACAATGCTTACTCTTTGCAAGTCCATTAGTCCAATTAGATTTCCCAAGATTATCATTGCAAAATTTAGAAGCCGAACCAATAATTCAGGAAAATGATACATTGGCGACCAAACTTCTGCCATGAAAAATTTTTTGTTGCTAAAAATACCATTGAACGAGGAGATTTTTTTTTCCTGATTTTGACCTTCAATCACAAAATTTTTATTTCCTAACAAACTGTGATGGCTTTTGGTTGGAAAAAAGTGTATTTGCATGGAAAATTTATGTTTCCACTCTAACGATGCATCATCAACAACGAAAATTCATTTCGTAACCAAATATATTAACTTTTATTACTATTAACAATACTTTTAGCAGCAAAATTCACATTAACTAGCTAATACCAATCTTTAAAATTTTAAATATTTACATTACGAACCCAATTTTTTTTAAATTGGTCTCTAAATTTTGTGTAATTGCAAAATGACCACAAAAAATTTGTAAATCTGAACTAAAATTTTAAAATATTTAGAATATGACTCTGAAACATTTTACAAATTGTTTTCTAAATTTTTAAATATATTCAATATGGTAGAAAAATTTTACCAATCAGACTTGAAATTTTGTAAAACTATAAAATAATGCCAAAAAATTTACAAATTAACCCTCTTGCTTTAGAATTTTTTATATAAAATCCAAAAAAATTATAAATTAGTCCCTAAGTGTTTAAATACTTGTAAATATGTAAGGCTGTGGGGATTTTTCTTTAAAAAATTATGTTAGATTATGTTGAAAAATATATCTAATTACTTTCAAATTTGGTCGTAATTTTATTAGTAATTTTAATAAATCCAATGGTTGGATTGTTAATGCAATGTACATACATTTGTAAATGCTTTAGTTTTTAGGTATTTTCATAGGGATTATGCTAAATTATATGGAAAAATAAATATCTATTTAGATTCAAGTTTCGCCATAACACTTTTTATAACAATTTTAAGAAATATTATGAACGAATCACTAATTTAATACACGTTTCCTTGCAAATGAGTTAGGTTTTGGGCATTTTTAAGGAGATTATGTTAGACTACATGAAAAAATATGTCCAATTTCAATCAAATTTTGTCATAGTACTTTTTATAACCTTTTAAATAAATTTAACGGCCATATCAATAATTTTATACGCACATCTTTCTAAATGCGTTAGGTTTTGGGTATTTTTATAGAGATTATACCAGATTATAAGGCAAAATATATCCGATTACCTTTAAATTTGATCATACTAAGCTTTTTAGAAATTTAAAATTTTGGGCACAACAATTATTTCCGTTAGGTTTTGGGCATTTTTATAGAGATTATACTAGATGATATGGCAAAATATATCCGATTGCCATTAAATTTGGTCATAGTAAGCTTTTTTGAAATTTAAAAATTTGTCCATAAAAAATATTTCCATTAGGTTTTTGGCAATTTTATTGAGATTATACTAGATTATATGACAAAATATATCTGATTGACTTTAAATTTGGTCAAAATAAATTCTTAGAAATTCTAACAAATCTAACGGTTGGATCGTTTATTTGAATCTTGCATCTTTTTAAATGCGTTAGGTTTTGTGCATTTTTAATAAACTATACTGCATTATGCGTTAAAATATATCTAATTAATTTAAAATTTGGTCTAAATATTTTTTTAAGAAATTTAACAATTAGATGGTTAATATGATACATGCATCTTTATGAACACATTACATTTTGGGCTTTTTTACAGAAATTATGCAAGATGATGTATCAAAATATATCTTATTACATGAAAATTTAGTCATATTATGTATTTTTTTTTTTTGGTGGCAATCTTAACAAATATATCCAATGGATTGTTAATTTGGAATGCGTATCTTTGTAAATTATTGTTTACAACATGATCATTAAAATTTTTGTAAATAATTCCTTAATTTTTTGAATATTACAATTTGACTGTGGTAAAAATTTTACAAATTGGTCCCTTAATATTTGAATATTTATAATATGATCCCAAAAAAATTTGTAAATTGGTCCCTAATTTTTTATTATTCACAATACAACCCTTTAGAAATTTACAATTTGATTGCTTAATATTAGAATATATAAAATATGATCCCAAAAAATTTTTCAAGGTTGTAGATAAATGCATATGCATATATGTATATGTATATGTATTTGAGTACAGATATACATTTATGTATTTATGTTTATGTATGTGTATAAATACATGTTTATTTTTGAATATATATTTACATAAATAAAGAGTTAAATTAACAGATTGTGCACTTGTTTTTTATTTTGCGATTCACTGATGTAAAATCAAACAATTTTTTTTACCACATCGAAAGGGTGGTGAAATTTTATTAAATTAAATAAAATAAATTTAGGGATGTTAGAAAAATTAATATCTTGAAACATAAGGTCATGCAACAAGCATTGTTGCTTGAGCATGACTACTAGAAGCTATGCTTGATCCTATAAAATGCAATGCTTATGGCATGCCCATGTGCCAAGCCATTCATCCCATGTTCGCCCTCCTGCAAACTTTTTCTCCCTAATTTCCATTGCATTGCAATGAGCATTCTTGGCCCTCCATATGAGTTCACTGCAACAACCTAAGCATTTAGAGACGCTAATAAATTTATTTTGGGATGCTAATTTGTGTCGTAAACTTATTTACGCGCACTGCGTTAGTTGAAAAAAAAACAAAATTAGATGTGGCATAATATTTGGTGACTATTTATTTTGCATGAAGTAGAGCTAAGAAGCACAACAAATACATTATTCCTACAAGCACCTCATTGACTAGTTTTGTTTAGCTAATCCTCATTTTACTGGAGCTACATTTGCTGAAGAAGCCTCCAAAGTTGAAAAAGCGGCAAATCTTCCTCCCAAATGTAATGCTTATACTGATTGTATTGGCTGCTGTCAAGATTGCATGGCCAAGTCGTGTTTTTGCCTCGCTGGGAGGTGTGCCGGCTTCATTTGATGGCTGAAATGCGTTACATGCAACCAATCAATTGATGGTCCCAAAAAATAATCATAACAATAATAACGCTATTTCATTCTTATTTTTGTCTAAAGAAAGGCAATGAAAAAAGAATTTAAATTCATATACAACGTTCAAATTGTTATTATTATTTTGGTGATCTGTTTGGTATTTACCCCACTTTCCTTTGATTGCTTTTCGAATTTGCGACTCCAGTGCTATTCAATGGCCCTGTTTCAATGGCGGACGTATTATTACTTTCAAAAAAGTATTCCTTTTTCTAGAAAAAAAAAAAAAAGCATTGTGATTTAAAGAAGAAGACTTGTTAGATTTTTTTCAAGCAACATAATTATCTAGTTTCCTAACATTTGTGACCGAACACATAACTCTACTGCTAAAATGTTCGAAATTTTGACTCCTAGCAAATCAGAGAACCAAAAATTTCTGCTCTTAATTATACTTTTTGTTCTAAATCAATTAAGCTACTTTATTTTTTAGTAGACATGCAAGACAAAGAAAGGAATATCACCATAATGACTTCTGAGGTGTGATATTATCAATATCATTGGTCGGCAGATGCCTTCAAATCTTCATATATGTTTTTGGACCACTCTTTGTACAAAGTTAAGTATTTCCAAGTCTATTAGTCCAGTTAGATATCCCAAGATTATCATTGCAAAATTTAGAAGCCGGACTCATAATTCAAGAAAATGATACAATGGCGACAAAACTTTTTCCATGAAAAATTTTTTGTCACTAAAAATACCATTTAACAAGGAGTTTTTTTTTTTTCTGATTTTGACCTTCAGTGGCAAGATTTTTTTTTTCCTAATGAAAACTGATGGATCCAGATTTGAAAAAAGTGTATTTGTGAGGAAAAATTAAGTTTCCTCGCTAACGATGCATCATCAGAAACGAAAATTCATTTCGTAACAAAAAATATTAACTTTTATTACTAGTAACAATACTTTTAGTTACAAAATTCGCATTAAGTAGCTAATACCAGTCTTTAAAATTTTACGTATTTACATTACGATCCCATTTTTTTTTTTAAATTGGTCTCTAAATTTTGTTGTATTGCAAAATGACCTCAAAAAATTTGTAAATCGGACCTAAAATTTTAAAATATTTAGAATATGACTCCAAAACATTTTACGAATTGGTTTCTAAATTTTTAAATATATTCAATATGGTAGCAAAATTTTACAAATCAGATTTAAAATTTTGTAAAATTATAAAATTATACCGAGAAATTTACAAATTGACCTTCTTATTTTAGAATATTTAAAATAAAATCCGAAAAACTTATAAATTTGTCCCTAAGTTTTTAGATACTTGTAAATATGTAAGGCTGTGGGCTTTTTTTTTTTAAATTATGCTAGAATATATAGAAAAATATATTTGATTACTTTCAAATCTGGTCTTAATTTTTTTAGTAATATTAAGAAATCCAACGGTTGGATTGTTAATCCAATATACGTACATTTGTAAATGCTTTAGTTTTTAGGTATTTTCATAGAGCTTACGCTAAAATATATAGAAAAATTTAAATTTGTTTAGATTCAAATTTCGCCATAACACTTTTTATAACAATTTTAAGAAATCTTACGGTCAGATCACTAATTTAATATGCATATCTTTGTAAATGAGTTAGGTTTTGAGCATTTTTATAGAGATTATGTGAGATTATGTGGCAAAATCTATTCGATTACTTTTAAATTTGGTCATAACATGTTTTTTAGAAATTTAGAGATTTGGCCGTAACAAATAACTACGTTAGGTATTGAGCAGTATTAAAGCGATTATGTATGATTTTGTGGCAAAATATATCAGATTACTTTCAAATATGGCGATAACATTTTTTTAATTATTTTTAACAAATCAAACTGTCAGATCATTAATTTGAAACTTGTTTATTTTTAAATGCATTAGGTTTTTGGCTTTTTTAAAGAGATTATTCTGGATTCTATTGCAAAATTTATCCGATTACCGGCAACATTGGTCATAATACTTTTTTAAAGTAATTTTAACAAACCTAACAGTTGGATTGTTAATTTGACTCATGTATCTATGTAAATGCATTAGGTTTTGGGCATTTTATAAGAGATTATACTAGATTACATGAAAAAATATATCCAATTTCAATCAAATTTTGACATAGTACTTTTAATAACCTATTAAATAAAGTTAATGGCCAGATCAATAATTTAATATGCGTATCTTTGTAAATGCGTTAACTTTAGGGCATTTTTATAGAGATTATATTAGATTATATGGCAATATATATCCAATTACCTTTAAATTTTGTCATAGTAAGCTTTATAGAAATTTAAAATTTTGGCCGTAACAAATATTTCCGATAGGTTTTCTGCAATTTTATTGATATTGTGTTAGATTATATTACAAAATATATCCAATTGACTTTAAATTTTGTCATAATAAATTCTTAGAAATTCTAACAAATTTAACGGTTGGTTAGTTTATTTTATACTTGTATCTTTTTAAATGCATAGGGTTTTGTTCATTATTATATAAACTAAACAACATTATGTGTTAAAATATATCTAATTAATTTACAATTTTGTCTAAATATTTTTTTAACAAATTTAACAGTTAGATTGTTAATATGATACGTGCATCTTTGTGAACACATTATATTTTGGGCTTTTTTACAGATATTATGGAAGATGAGGTAGCAAATTTTATCTTATTACCTGAAAATTCTGTCATATTATGTTTTCTTTTTTGGCAATTTTAGCTAATATAACTATTGGATCATTAATTTGGAATGCGTATCTTCGTAAATTATTGTTTACAACATGATCCTAATTTTTTTTAAATAGGTCCTTAATTTTTTAATATTACAATTTGACTCGTAAAAATTTTACAAATTGGTCCCTAAATATTTGAATATTTATAATATGACCTCAAAAATTTTTGTAAATAAGTCCCTAATTTTTTATTACTTACAATACGACCCTTTAAAAGTTTTACAAATTGATCGCTAAATATTAGAATATTTACAATCTAATCCCAAAAAATTTTGCAAGGTTGCAGATAAATGCATTTGCATATATGTATATGTATATGTATTTGTGTATAGACATACTTATATATACATATTTGTATTTAAATATATGTATTTGTATGTATACTTGTTTATTTATGTATATATTTTTACATATATAAAGAGTTAAATTAACAAATTGTCCACTTGTTTTTTATTCTACTCACTGATGTAAAATCAAACAAATTTTCGATGCGGTTAAATTTTATTAAAATAAATAAAATAAATTCAAGGATGTTAGAGAAATTAATATCTTGAAACACGAAAACCCTTGACTTTTTGTTCACGGGCATGTTGCAAGGTAATGCAACAAGCACTGTTGCTTGAGCATGACTACTGGAACTTGTGCTTGTTCCTATAAAATGCAATGCTTATCGCATGCCTATATGCCTAGCCATTCCTCCCTTGTTTGCACTCCTTCAAACTTGTTCTCCCTGATCTCCAATGCATTGCAATGAGTTTTCTTGGCCGTCCACATGAGTCGTTGAATATTTTAAGCTCCCTTTTGGCATCCTGTCACCATCCTATTCTTTACAAACCTCTTTGCTCTTGGCTTGTTCATTTTGTTAGGTTGAAATCGTCCAGGAACCCTCTTGAATATTAACTCACCCAAGGAGCAACGAGTTACGATTCAGTCTTCCTTTTACCTTCTCGGAATTGGCTTTCATGCCTAGGATGATCCACATAAGAATTTATTTGATAAATTTACTATTGCTTTTTTTTTTATTTTATGGTTTGGCTAAAAAGCCATTGTCATTTTATTTATGTAAAATATCTGTGCAAGAGAAAACCGATCATCTTGACATAGAATGTCTTACATGCAAGGAAGGAATATGCCATCTATCTAGATTTCATAAACCTCTCGCTTCACAAGAATGTGAAGAAATGGAATCAAATGTTGTACATCCATGAGAAGAACAAGCAAAGTTGGCCAAGCCGTTAGAACTTTATTTCATGCACTAAATATAAGATTAAAAAGATACGAGAGAAAACTTTATTGAAAGAGTGCAATATGCCATTAGGCATCTTGACTAATTTGTGATTTAAATATGCCATTAGGCGTCATGACTAATTTGTGATTCAAAACAATAGCCCAGTTTTGAATTTATCTTCAAATGTTGGTGTAGAAAATTCAAACTCTGCCATGAATAACCTAAACTTGATTCTCATGCTGTACTCAATCGTTTATCAAAAAAGAATTCACATAAAGGGATGTGCTCAACAATGGATTGAACATATAATTCTGTCCTATAGTTGTGTGTGAATTTGGTGGACAATCTAGATGATGCTTATAAAGTGAGGATTTTATCAAAAAAACATTCCCCAAAAAGTAGAAGGCTTTTCTGATTCCCACGAATGGCGGGCCCCATAGACCACATGCCCGTTGTTTTCCCAGGTATTTTTCAATTTTGTTGAAAAGTAGTATCCGGTTGTATATTTAATTCATTTTTGTTAACAAAATTGATTTGAAAAAAGGGGGGGTGGGACTTTGCTCCAGCAGGAGGAAAAATAGCTCTTCGAATGTCTCTCGCTACCCTATTTGAAATCCAATAGTTTTTAAATATGCAAGGTTTGAATTCTAGTTGTTTTTTAGTGTGCAAGGTTTTGAAACCCAGTAATTTTTAAATATGCAAAGTTGAAATATTGCTAGCTAACTCTTGAATTTTTGCCGCAGTGAAATAATCAAGAGCTAAATAATTTGCCATAAAATTTCTTTGTACTTCATTTAGCCACAAAAGTTTTCGAATTTGTACCATTAATTCCTCATCATTGGATAGGGTGTATGTTATTCACCTATATTTATTAATATTAAACCCTAGTGGTTGGTGGAGAAAAAGCATGGATCCTTACCTATTTATTAAGTGAAATAAAGTGTTTAAGAGTGCTAAAATATTTTTAAAAAATAATAACAAGTAATTTCAGAGAGCCCTTTATGGCTTCACTACTTGCAATTGTGCTTTTAGGTACAAACCATTTATTCCATTTGCCTTTCATCGTGAGTTCCACAAAAACAATATAAGCTCCGATTCTAAATGGGATTATCTTAGTGGGTTTTTGCATTTGACAAGCATAAAATGGTTTCGAATTTTTGGTCATCGTATTTTTTTATATCACACATTTCACTTAGCAAGCGCAAGGCCATAAAAGAAAAAATGGTCAAATGTATCCAAAATTCATTGTTATCTAAATTCATGCTTATGGAGATAATGCTTTTGATTCATCACCACATTATAAATTGGATATCATACTTTTTTATACCGCTAACCTACTTGATAACAAGGGACAATGTTCCAAGTTAGTGGCTGAGGAAGTTTATAAATCTTTCGGCTTTATTATTGATGTTCCTGATCATATGATTCGGACCTAACATGCAAATGATGTTGTACGGAGTATAGTTGATCCAGTTATTGCAGCACCCTAAAACACAGTGAAACCCAAAATAATGTGACAGCAACCCAGTTTTGAATTTATCTTCAAATGCTGGTGTAGAAAATTCAAACTCTGCCATGAATCACCTAAACTTGATTCTCATGCTATACTCAATCGTTTATGAAAAAAGAATTCACAAAAAGGGATGCACTCAACCTTTAGGATTATCAGGTTTTCTCTGGCCTATTAATCAACGTTGAAAAAAGCTCCCATATTGTGTCAGAAAAAGCTCCACAGGCTGTTATTGCTCGTCTTCACCAAATCCTTGGTTTCTCGCGAAAGCATCTCCCTTTTAATTATTTGGGTTGCCCGATGTTCAAAGGAAGAAATAAAAGGATCCACTTCCAACCAGTTCTGAACAAACTACATAAACGTACTCAAGGGTGGAAATTCAAATTTTTATCCGATGCGGGGCGTTTGCAACTCATTTGTTCAGTACTATTCTTTATGCCTCTACATATTTTTCACACAATGGAGCCACCGCAAGTTATTCTAAAAGTGATGGAGAAGGCTTTCGCTGATTTCTTTTGGGGCTACTCTCTTTATGGGAAGAAATGGCATTGGAAATCTTGGAAATCCTTATGTCTTCCTTGGAGTGAGAATGGATTAGGGATTAGGTCATTATTTGATATGAGTATGTCGTTTGGCCTAGGCTTGTGGTGGAAGTTCAGGCAGGGTGGTTCTCTTTGGTCCCAATTCATGCATGCTAAGTATAATCCTAGAGGGCTTCATCCTATATTTCTATCTGCCAACTATTCTTCTTCTCGGGTCTGTTGAAGGATGCTCAGAATTAGGGCGATTGCAGAGGACAATATCGGCTTCAGCCTTGGTAATGGCTCGTCATCATTTTGGTTTGATGATTGGACGGGTTTTGGGAAACTTTGTAATCTGAACTCGGTGGTTGCCCAACCAGACCTGAGAGTTTCTTAATGCTTATCCAGTGGTTTTTGGAATGTTAATCTGATCAGGCAATTGTTGGATCCGGGATGGGCATATAAAATTATTACATTGTTGCCGCCTTTTCTTAATTCAAGTGATGATGACATGATGATTTGGAAACTCTCTGAGAATGGGAGTTTTTCTTCCTCTTCAGCTTGGCAAGTTGTTCATCTCAAAGGCGAGCCCCATCAGGGAGCATCAGATATTGGGGATCTCAAAATCCAACCCTCCATTAAGGTGTTCTTGTGGAAATTATTCAATGGCATCCTTGCACTAGATTCGCGTCTTAAACGTTTAGGGTTTGAGCTCCTATCGTGCTGCAATCTATGCTGGGCAGCAGAGGAATCTGCTACCTATCTATTTTTTGAGTGCTCTACGGTGATGGAATTTTGGGAACTTGCTGCTGCCCATCTCCCTAGACATAAAACTCCAACTCGTTGGCACTCTTTTGTCGACTTCTTTAATTATTGGTGGAAAGGGACCTCTTCTGCGATAGTTATTAGCCGGCACTTCTTTGCTATTTCATTATGGGAGATCTGGAAGTACAGGAACAAATGTAGGAATGATAATCTCCACTTTCAATGTCACAAACTTTGTCTTGACATTATGTACCTTCCTGCCTCGACCTTTGGTGCACCATCTTATGGGTCAATACAATTGTTGTGCCCAGAGTAGTTGCTGCCGATGCCCGGGGGGCATCAAGAAAGTCTGGGGTTAACTGCACAAGGCATGGCTCCTGTAGAGCCTTTCCTAGGGAGAACCCCATCATACCCGCTCATGGGGGTCCAAGCACTAATAGGGGTACAGGTGTCTTAAACTAGACGATAGCTCCAAACATGAGTGTTTGTTCCCTGTACGGAGGGCCATAAAACAACGCTACAACCATCCCTTCTATATAACTTGGCGTAGCAACAGCTTATCCGATACATGGAGCAAGATACCCAAAGATGGCCTCATTCCCAAGATGTGTTTCCATGCCAAGTACGCTAAGTCCCCCCATGTAAAATCAGCAACCAGCACCATCAGTCGATGTTAATGCAATGACGGAAGCGTTGCGTCGTTAAATCGAGGATCTGCCAGTTTATTAGAAACCGTATCCCGAGTAAGTGGATTCTATGGCAGTGCTACTGTGCAGGTTTAAGCTACCAGAGTTCTCCACATTCTCTGGAGAGGACAACAAGTCAACCATAAAGCATATAAGGAGATATACGGTGCAATGTGGAGAATTTAGGAATAGTGACTGGAATAAATTGCAATTATTTTCTTTATCTTTGACAAGGGGTGGTATTCACTTGGTATGCAAATCTAATGCCCAGTTCTATGTGTTCATGGGCAGATATGGAACGGATTTTCCATGAGAGTATCTTCAAACCGGCACCTGAGGTTTCCATAGCAGACCTCCTAGCAATAAAGCAAAAATCATCCGAAGGTGTGGCAGAGTTCATTGAGCATTTTCAACAGATAAAGGCCAAATGCACCACTCAATTCCCAAAAATAGAGTGTGCCAGAATAGGCATCAATAGAATGCATCCACAACTCAAGGATCGTCTTATTCTCTTGGTGTTTTTTGATTTATCCCATATACTGTCTCAGGCTGTCAGAATAGAGGAAATGATTAAGGAAAAAGAGAAAAGGCGGGTTGTTAAGTTCTCTCATGGGTAGACCATGATATCAGTTGTGCACGACGTTACGGACAACGAAGATGAATAGTTGTTGCAGGTGATTGTAACACCCCACTACCTAGGCCCGCCAGGTCCGGGGATGTCGCCCCATCCAAATGACAAGGGGTCTTTATAACTATGTCACACAAATAAAAATTGCGGAATAAAAATAATACTTGAACTTAAAATTTATTACATCCCAAAAACAAATCTAATAAATCCATGAATA
>JANUWF010000588.1:0-18624 GCA_026120185.1 Voacanga thouarsii | reverse complement strand
GCCAAGACATGTTCGATAATTTGCAATTGGGGAATTTTGGCCACATCAACGTGGGAAACAACTCGAAGATGAAGGTTGAAGGCGTTGGACGAGTCTGCCTTAAAGCTCCACAATGATGAAGTCAAAATACTTCCTGATGTAAGGCATGTTCCTGATTTTAGTGTCGACATTATTTCATTAGGTGTGATGGCATCAAAAGGATACAAGTGTGTTGGAGTTGGGTAGTCTTGCAAAGGTTATGCAAGGGAGAAAGAAGAGCAAAAACATCTACCATCTTGATGGTCATTCCTTGAAGAAGCGACTTGAAGGAAGTAAAACGGAAGAAGCAACAGAGGAGAAGACTGCAAAGACTGGGAATAGAGTTAGGTTTTCAGATTCTGTTGTAACTTGGAAAATTGAGAAAACGGAGGATTTGTTGAGTTTCTCTCAATCCTACATGGGATAAATTAAAGAAGAGTAAGGAAGGCTTTTCCTATAAATAGGTTAGTATTGTTTTAAGGAGAGTACACCAACTCATTGAGCCTAATAAATTGGGAGATTTTTTGGGCTTTGAGTTATTTTGTAAGGGTTTGTAATTTTGTCCATCCAAAAATTACATAGTGGAGTGTTTCCCTTCGGGGTCGTGGATGTAGGTCTAATTGAGAGACCGAACCACGTTAATATTTCGTGCTGTGTTTTATTTATTATTTTCTTTCCTCTTTTCTATATATTTGTGTGTTGCTTCCGTTGCACATCCCAACAAGTGGTAACAGAGCCTGGTTCCGACTTCGACTTGGGAGAAGAGCCTGGTTTCGGTTTGGGAGAATAGCAAACATTCTGGCTTGGGAGAATAGCAAGGTTCGGGTTTAAGGAGGAGAGAAAAGGAGCAGAAGGTGCTTTATCAGCAGTTCTGAGTAAGAGGTAATTTTTTTTGTATCACGTGGAGGTAAAATATTATATTATGGATTCTTTAAATATCACATATATGAAGAATGGGATTTTACCTCCATTGTCTGATGGAAAGATTGACTTCACTCTGTGGCAATGCACAATTCAAGACTATTTAGTGCAGCAGGGTCTTGATTCTGCATTAGAAGATGAGAAACCAGAAGGTATGAAGGATTCAGATTGGAGTATTTTTCAGAAAAGAGCGGTTAGTACTATTCAGTTAGCATTGGCTCCACATATTAAAGTTACAGTTTTGAAGGAGACATCACCTAAGATGATGTGGGAGACTTTAGATAAAAATCATGCATCGAAGACACTGACTAACCGCTTGATGATGAAGATGGATCTATATTCACTTAGGATGAAAGAATGAGGTAACATTATTGACCATATAAATAAATTTAATGAGTTAGTATCTCGACTTGAAAATTCAAGGGAGAAGATTGAAGATGAGGAACAAGCATTGCTCTTGTTGGCTTCTCTATCCAAATCTTACACACTATTAGTGCAGTCACTGCTAGTAGAAAAAAGCACACTGCAATTGAATGAGGTGTCGAAGTCATTAAAAGAAAATCACCAGATGATAAAAGAAAATCACTGTGAAGATAGTCGTGTACTAGCTATAGAGAGTTGGAGAAGTGGGAGGAGTCGAAGGAAAAGAAGAGGTGATCAAGGAAGAGGAAAATCCCACCAAAGTGATAATAGCGACCTTAAGTGTTATTACTGTGGTGAAATTGGTCAAATCCAAAATCCTTGCCCAAAAATGAAAGAGGATTTGAAAGCTCTAAGAGAACAAATGAGGGGCAAGGCAAAAATAAGTGATTCCTTTACAAATATGGTCATGGACGACGATCTATTATTAATGAGATGTTGGGATAATACTGTTGATGAGAAGCATTCAAATTGGATAATGGATTCTGCATCAGACTTGCATATCTGCAGGGGCCAAGACATGTTCGATAATTTGCAATTGGGGAATTTTGGCCACATCAACGTGTGAAACAACTCGAAGATGAAGGTTGAAGGCGTTGGACGAGTCTACCTTAAAGCTCCACAATGATGAATTCAAAATACTTCCTGATGTAAGGCTTGTTCCTGATTTTAGTGTCGACATTATTTCATTAGGTGTGATGGCATCAAAAGGATACAAGTGTGTTGGAGTTGGGTAGTCTTGCAAAGGTTATGCAAGGGAGAAAGAAGAGCAAAAACATCTACCATCTTGATGGTCATTCCTTGAAGAAGCGACTTGAAGGAAGTAAAACGGAAGAAGCAACAGAGGAGAAGACTGCAAAGACTGGGAATAGAGTTAGGTTTTCAGATTCTTTTGTAACTTGAAAAATTGAGAAAACGGAGGATTTGTTGAGTTTCTCTCAATCCTACATGGGATAAATTAAAGAAGAATAAGGAAGGCTTTTCCTATAAATAGGTTAGTATTGTTTTAAGGAGAGTACACCAACTCATTGAGCCTAATAAATTGGGAGATTTTTTGGTCTTTGAGGTATTTTGTGAGGGTTTGTAATTTTGTCCGTTCAAAAATTACAGAGTGGAGTGTTTCCCTTCGGGCTCGTGGATGTAGGTCTAATTGAGAGACCGAACCACGTTAAACTTTCGTGTTGTGTTTTATTTTTTATTTTCTTTCCTCTTTTCTATATAATTGTGTGTTGCTTCCGTTGCTCATCCCAATAAGTGGTAACAGAGCCTGGTTCCGACTTCGACTTGGGAGAAGAGCCTGGTTTCGGTTTGGGAGAATAGCAAACATTCCGGCTTGGGAGAATAGCAAGGTTCGGGTTTAAGGAGGAGAGAAAAGGAGCAGAAGGTGCTTTATCAGTAGTTCTGAGTAAGAGATAATTTTTTTTGTATCACGTGGAGGTAAAATATTATATTATGGATTCTTTAAATATCACATATATGAAGAATGGGATTTTACCTCCATTGTTTGATGGAAAGATTGACTTCACTCTGTGGCAATGCACAATTCAAGACTATTTAGTGCAGTAGGGTCTTGATTCTGCATTAGAAGATGAGAAACCGGAAGGTATGAAGGATTCAGATTGCAGTATTATTCAAAAAAGAGCAGTTAGTACTATTCGGTCAGCATTGGCTCCACATATTAAAGTTACAGTGTTGAAGGAGACATCACCTAAGAAGATATGGGAGACTTTAGATAAAAATCATGCATCGAAGACTCTGACTAACCGCTTGATGATGAAGATGGATCTATATTCACTTAGGATGGAAGAAGGAGATAACATTATTGACCATATAAATAAATTTAATTAGTTAGTATCTCGACTTGAAAATTTAGGGGAGGAGATTGAAGATGAGGAACAAGAATTGCTCTTGTTGGCTTCTCTATCCAAATCTTACACACCATTGGTGCAGTCACTGCTAGCAGAAAAAAGCACACTGCAATTGAATGAGGTGTCGAAGTCATTGAAAGAAAATCACCAGATGATAAAAGAAAATCATTGTGAAGATAGTCGAGTACTAGCTATAGAGAGTTGGAGAAGTGGGAGGAGTCGAAGGAAAAGAAGAGGTGATCAAGGAAGAGGAAAATGCCACCAAAGTGATAATAGCGACCTTTAGTGCTATTACTGCGGACAAATTGGTCACATCCAAAGTCCTTGCCAAAAATGAAAGAGGATTTAAAAGCTCTAAGAGAACAAATGAGGGGCAAGGCAAAAATATGTGATTCCATTACAAATATGGTCATGGACGACGATCAATTATTATTGAGATGTTGAGATAATACTGTTGATGAGATGCATTCAAATTGGATAATGGATTCTGCATCAGACTTGCATATCTACAGGGGCCAAGACTTGTTCAATAACTTGCAATTGGGTAATTTTGGCCACATCAACGTGGGAAACAACTCGAAGATGAAGGTTGAAGGCGTTGGACGAGTCTGCCTTAAAGCTCCACAATGATGAAGTCAAAATACTTCCTGATGTAAGGCATATTCTTGATTTTAGTGTCGACATTATTTCATTAGGTGCGATGGCATCAAAAGGATACAAGTATGTTGTAGTTGGGAAGTCTTGCAAAGGTTATGCAAGGGGAGAAAGAAGTGCAAAAACATTTACCATCTTGATGGTCATTCCTTGAAGAAGCGACTTGAAGGAAGTAAAACGGAAGAAGTAACAGAGAAAAAGACTACAAAGACTGGGAATAGAGTTAGATTTTCAGATTCTTTTGTAATTTGAAAAATTGAGAAAACGGAGGATTTGTTGAGTTTCTCTCAATCCTACATGGGATAAAATAAAGAAGAATAAGGAAGTCTTTTCCTATAAATAGGTTAGTATTTTTTTTAAGGAGAGTACACCAACTCATTGAGCCTAATAAATTGGAAAATTTTTTGGTCATTGAGGTATTTTGTGAGGGTTTGTAATTTTGTCCGTCCAAAAATTACAGAGTGTAGTGTTTCCCTTCAGGCTCGTGGATGTAGGTCTCATTGAGAGATCAAACCACGTTAAACATTCGTGTTGTGTTTTATTTTTTATTTTCTTTCCTCTTTTCTATATAATTGTGTTTTGCTTCAGTTGCTCATCCCAACAAGTGGTAACAGAGCCTGGTTCCGACTTCAACTTGGGAGAAGAGCCTGGTTTCAGTGTGGGAGAATAGCAAACATTCTGCCTTGGGAGAATAGCAAGGTTCGGGTTTAAGGAGGAGGGAAAAGGAGCAGAAGGTGCTTTATCAGAAGTTCCGAGTAAGAGATAATTTTTTTGAATCACGTGGAGGTAAAATATTACATTATGGATTCTTTAAATATCACATATAAGAAGAATGGGATTTTACCTCCATTGTTTGATGGAAATATTGACTTCACTCTGTGGTAATGCACAATTCAAGACTATTTAGTGCAGTAGGGTCTTGATTCTGCATTAGAAGATGAGAAACCGGAAGGAATGAAGGATTCAGATTAGAGTATTATTCAGAAAAGAGCGGTTAGTACTATTCGGTCAGCATTGGCTCCACATATTAAAGTTACAGTGTTGAAGGAGACATCACCTAAGAAGATATGGGAGACTTTAGATAAAAATCATGCATCGAAGACTCTGACTAACCACTTGATGATGAAGATGGATCTATATTCACTTAGGATGGAAGAAGGAGGTAACATTATTGACCATATAAATAAATTTAATTAGTAAGTATCTCGACTTGAAAATTAGGGGAGAAGATTGAAGATGAGGAACATGAATTACTCTTGTTGGATTCTTTATCCAAATCTTACACACCATTGGTGCAGTCACTTCTAGCAGAAAAAAGCACACTGCAATTGAATGAGGTGTCGAAGTCATTAAAAGAAAATCACCAGATGATAAAAGAAAATCACTGTAAAGATAGTCGAGTACAAGCAATGGAGAGTTGGAGAAGAGGGAGGAGTCGAAGGAAAATAAGAGGTGATCAATGGAAGAGGAAAATCCCACCACAGTGATAATAGCTACTTTAAGTGCATTTACTGTGGACAAATTGTCACATCCAAAGTCCTTGCCCAAAAATGAAAGAGTATTTAAAAACTCTAAGATAAAAAATGAGGGGCACGGTAAAAATAAGTGATTCCTTTACAAATATGGTCGTGGACGACAATCTATTATTAATGAGATGTCGGGATAATACTGTTGATTATAAGCATTCAAATTGGATAATGGTTTCTGCATCAGACTTGCATATCTGCAGGGGCCAAGACATGTTCGATAATTTGCAATTGGGGAATTTTGGCCACATCAACGTGGGAAACAACTCGAAGTTGAAGGTTGAAGGCGTTGGACGAGTCTGCCTTAAAGCTCAATAATGATGAATTCAAAATACTTCCTTGATGTAAGGCATGTTCCTGATTTTAGTGTCGACATTATTTCATTAGGTGTGATGGCATCAAAAGGATACAAGTGTGTTGGAGTTGGGTAGTCTTGCAAGGGTTATGCAAGGGAGAAAGAAGAGCAAAAACATCTACCATCTTGATGGTCATTCCTTGAAGAAGCGACTTGAAGGAAGTAAAACGGAAGAAGTAACAGAGAAAAAGACTACAAAGACTGGGAATAGAGTTAGATTTTCAGATTCTTTTGTAATTTGAAAAATTGAGAAAACGGAGGATTTGTTGAGTTTCTCTCAATCCTACATGGGATAAAATAAAGAAGAATAAGGAAGTCTTTTCCTATAAATAGGTTAGTATTTTTTTTAAGGAGAGTACACCAACTCATTGAGCCTAATAAATTGGAAAATTTTTTGGTCATTGAGGTATTTTGTGAGGGTTTGTAATTTTGTCCGTCCAAAAATTACAGAGTGTAGTGTTTCCCTTCAGGCTCGTGGATGTAGGTCTCATTGAGAGATCAAACCACGTTAAACATTCGTGTTGTGTTTTATTTTTTATTTTCTTTCCTCTTTTCTATATAATTGTGTTTTGCTTCAGTTGCTCATCCCAACAAGTGGTAACAGAGCCTGGTTCCGACTTCAACTTGGGAGAAGAGCCTGGTTTCAGTGTGGGAGAATAGCAAACATTCTGCCTTGGGAGAATAGCAAGGTTCGGGTTTAAGGAGGAGGGAAAAGGAGCAGAAGGTGCTTTATCAGAAGTTCCGAGTAAGAGATAATTTTTTTGAATCACGTGGAGGTAAAATATTACATTATGGATTCTTTAAATATCACATATAAGAAGAATGGGATTTTACCTCCATTGTTTGATGGAAATATTGACTTCACTCTGTGGTAATGCACAATTCAAGACTATTTAGTGCAGTAGGGTCTTGATTCTGCATTAGAAGATGAGAAACCGGAAGGAATGAAGGATTCAGATTAGAGTATTATTCAGAAAAGAGCGGTTAGTACTATTCAGTCAGCATTGGCTCCACATATTAAAGTTACAGTGTTGAAGGAGACATCTCCTAAGAAGATATGGGAGACTTTAGATAAAAATCATGCATCGAAGACTCTGACTAACCACTTGATGATGAAGATGGATCTACATTCACTTAGGATGGAAGAAGGAGGTTACATTATTGACCATATAAATAAATTTAATTATTAAGTATCTCGACTTGAAAATTAGGGGAGAAGATTGAAGATGAGGAACATGAATTACTCTTGTTGTATTCTTTATCCAAATCTTACACACCATTGGTGCAGTCACTTCTAGCAGAAAAAAGCACACTGCAATTGAATGAGGTGTCGAAGTCATTAAAAGAAAATCACCAGATGATAAAAGAAAATCACTGTAAAGATAGTCGAGTACAAGCAATGGAGAGTTGGAGAAGAGGGAGGAGTCGAAGGAAAATAAGAGGTGATCAATGGAAGAGGAAAATCCCACCACAGTGATAATAGCTACTTTAAGTGCATTTACTGTGGACAAATTGTCACATCCAAAGTCCTTGCCCAAAAATGAAAGAGTATTTAAAAACTCTAAGATAAAAAATGAGGGGCACGGTAAAAATAAGTGATTCCTTTACAAATATGGTCGTGGACGACAATCTATTATTAATGAGATGTCGGGATAATACTGTTGATTATAAGCATTCAAATTGGATAATGGTTTCTGCATCAGACTTGCATATCTGCAGGGGCCAAGACATGTTCGATAATTTGCAATTGGGGAATTTTGGCCACATCAACGTGGGAAACAACTCGAAGTTGAAGGTTGAAGGCGTTGGACGAGTCTGCCTTAAAGCTCAATAATGATGAATTCAAAATACTTCCTGATGTAAGGCATGTTCCTGATTTTAGTGTCGACATTATTTCATTAGGTGTGATGGCATCAAAAGGATACAAGTGTGTTGGAGTTGGGTAGTCTTGCAAGGGTTATGCAAGGGAGAAAGAAGAGCAAAAACATCTACCATCTTGATGGTCATTCCTTGAAGAAGCGACTTGAAGGAAGTAAAATGGAAGAAGCAACAGAGGAGAAGACTGCAAAGACTGGGAATAGAGTTAGGTTTTCAGATTCTTTTGTAACTTGAAAAATTGAGAAAACGGAGGATTTGTTGAGTTTCTCTCAATCCTACATGGGATAAATTAAAGAAGAATAAGGAAGGCTTTTCCTATAAATAGGTTAGTATTGTTTTAAGGAGAGTACACCAACTCATTGAGCCTAATAAATTGGGAGATTTTTTGGTCTTTGAGGTATTTTGTGAGGGTTTGTAATTTTGTCCGTTCAAAAATTACAGAGTGGAGTGTTTCCCTTCGGGCTCGTGGATGTAGGTCTAATTGAGAGACCGAACCACGTTAAACTTCCGTGTTGTGTTTTATTTTTTATTATCTTTCCTCTTTTCTATATAATTGTGTGTTGCTTTCGTTGCTCATCCCAACAAGTGGTAACAGAGCCTGGTTCCGACTTCGACTTGGGAGAAGAGCCTGGTTTCGGTTTGGGAGAATAGCAAACATTCCGGCTTGGGAGAATAGCAAGGTTCGGGTTTAAGGAGGAGAGAAAAGGAGCAGAAGGTGCTTTATCAGTAGTTCTGAGTAAGAGATAATTTTTTTGTATCACGTGGAGGTAAAATATTATATTATGGATTCTTTAAATATCACATATATGAAGAATGGGATTTTACCTCCATTGTTTGATGGAAAGATTGACTTCACTCTGTGGCAATGCACAATTCAAGACTATTTAGTGCAGTAGGGTCTTGATTCTGCATTAGAAGATGAGAAACCGGAAGGTATGAAGGATTCAGATTGCAGTATTATTCAGAAAAGAGCGGTTAGTACTATTCGGTCAGCATTGGCTCCACATATTAAAGTTACAGTGTTGAAGGAGACATCACCTAAGAAGATATGGGAGACTTTAGATAAAAATCATGCATCGAAGACTCTGACTAACCGCTTGATGATGAAGATGGATCTATATTCACTTAGGATGGAAGAAGGAGGTAACATTATTGACCATATAAATAAATTTAATTAGTTAGTATCTCGACTTGAAAATTTAGGGGAGAAGATTGAAGATGAGGAACAAGAATTGCTCTTGTTGGCTTCTCTATCCAAATCTTACACACCATTGGTGCGATCACTTGCTAGCGAGAAAAAGCACACTGCAATTGAATGAGGTGTCGAAGTCATTAAAAGAAAATCACCGAGATGATAAAAGAAAATCATTGTGAAGATAGTCGAGTACTAGCTATGGAGAGTTGGAGAAGAGGGAGGAGTCGAAGGAAAAGAAGAGGTGATCAAGGAAGAGGAAAATCCCACCAAAGTGATAATAGCGACCTTAAGTGCTATTGCTCGTGGAGAAATTGGTCACATCCAAAGTCCTTGCCAAAAATGAAAGAGGATTTAAAAGCTCTAAGAGAACAAATGAGGGGCAAGGCAAAAATAAGTGATTCCTTTACAAATATGGTCATGGACGACGATCTATTATTAATGAGATGTTGGGATAATACTGTTGATGAGAAGCATTCAAATTGGATAATGGATTCTGCATCAGACTTGCAGATCTGCAGGGGCCAAGACATGTTCGATAATTTGCAATTGGGGAATTTTGGCCACATCAACGTGGGAAACAACTCGAAGATGAAGGTTGAAGGCGTTGGACGAGTCAGCCTTCAAGCTCCACAATGATGAAGTCAAAATACTTCCTGATGTAAGGCATGTTCTTGATTTTAGTGTCGAAGTTATTTCATTAGGTGCGATGGCATCAAAAGGATACAAGTATGTTGTGGTTGGGTGGTCTTGCAAAGGTTATGCAAAGGAGAAAGAAGTGCAAAAACATTTACCATCTTGATGGTCATTCCTTGAAGAAGTGACTTGAAGGAAGTAAAACGGAAGAAGCAACAGAGAAGAAGACTGCAAAGACTGGGAATAGAGTTAGGTTTTCAGATTCTTTTGTAATTTGGAAAATTGAGAGAATGGAGGATTTGTTGAGTTTTTCGCAATCCCACATGGGATAATTTAAAGAAGAGTAAGGAAGGCTTTTCCTATAAATAGGTTAGTATTGTTTTAAAGAGAGTACACCAACTCATTGAGCCTAATAAATTGGGAAATTTTTTGGGCTTTGAGGTATTTTATGAGGGATTGTAATTTTGTCCGTCCAAAAATTACATAGTGGGGTGTTTCCCTTCGTGGTCGTGGATGTAGGTCTAATTGAGAGACCGAACCACGTTAAATTTTCGTGTTGTGTTTTATTTATTATTTTCTTTCCTCTTTTCTATATATTTGTGTGTTGCTTCCGTTGCTCATCCCAACAAGTGGTAACAGAGCCTGGTTCCGACTTCGACTTGGGAGAAGAGCCTGGTTTCGGTTTGGGAGAATAGCAAAGGATCCGGCTTGGGAGAAGAGTAAGGTTCGGGTTTAGGGAGGAGAGAAAAGGAGCGAGAAGGTGCTTTATCAGCAGTTATGAGTAAGAGGTAATTTTTTTGTATCACGTGGAGGTAAAATATTATATTATGGATTCTTTAAATATCACATATATGAAGAATGGGATTTTACCTCCATTGTTTGATGGAAAGATTGACTTCACTCTGTGGCAATGCACAATTCAAGACTATTTAGTGTAGTAGGGTCTTGATTCTGCATTAGAAGATGAGAAACCGGAAGGTATGAAGGATTCAGATTGCAGTATTATTTAGAAAAGAGCGGTTAGTACTATTCGGTCAGCATTGGCTCCACATATTAAAGTTATGAGTGTTGAAGGAGATATCACCTAAGAAGATGTAGGAGACTTTAGATAAAAATCAAGCATCGAAGACACAGACTAACCACTTGATGATGAAGATGGATCTATATTCACTTAGGATGGAAGAAGGAGGTAACATTATTGACCATATAAATAAATTTAATTAGTTAGTATCTCAACTTGAAAATTTAGGGGAGAAGATTGAAGATACGGAAAAGGAATTTCTTTTGTTGGCTTCTCTATCCAAATCTTACACACCATTGGTGCAGTCACTTCTACCAGAAAAAAGCACACTGCAATTGAATGAGGTGTCGAAGTCATTAAAAGAAAATCACCAGATGATAAAAGAAAATCACTGTGAAGATTGTCGAGTACTAGCTATAGAGAGTTGGAGAAGTGGGAGGAGTCGAAGGAAAAGAAGAGGTGATCAAGGAAGAGGAAAATCCCACCAAAGTGATAATAGCGACCTTAAGTGTTATTACTGTGGTGAAATTGGTCACATCCAAAATCCTTGCCCAAAAATGAAAGAGGATTTGAAAGCTCTAAGAGAACAAATGAGGGGCAAGGCAAAAATAAGTGATTCCTGTACAAATATGGTCATGGACGACGATCTATTATTAATGAGATGTTGGGATAATACTGTTGACGAGAAGCATTCAAATTGGATAACGGATTCTGCATCAGACTTGCAGATCTGCAGGGGCCAAGACATGTTCGATAATTTGCAATTGGGGAATTTTGGCCACATCAACGTGGGAAACAACTCGAAGATGAAGGTTGAAGGCGTTGGACGAGTCAGCCTTCAAGCTCCACAATGATGAAGTCAAAATACTTCCTGATGTAAGGCATGTTCTTGATTTTAGTGTCGAAGTTATTTCATTAGGTGCGATGGCATCAAAAGGATACAAGTATGTTGTGGTTGGGTGGTCTTGCAAAGGTTATGCAAAGGAGAAAGAAGTGCAAAAACATTTACCATCTTGATGGTCATTCCTTGAAGAAGTGACTTGAAGGAAGTAAAACGGAAGAAGCAATAGAGAAGAAGACTGCAAAGACTGGGAATAGAGTTAGGTTTTCAGATTCTTTTGTAATTTGGAAAATTGAGAGAATGGAGGATTTGTTGAGTTTTTCGCAATCCCACATGGGATAATTTAAAGAAGAGTAAGGAAGGCTTTTCCTATAAATAGGTTAGTATTGTTTTAAAGAGAGTACACCAACTCATTGAGCCTAATAAATTGGGAAATTTTTTGGGCTTTGAGGTATTTTATGAGGGATTGTAATTTTGTCCGTCCAAAAATTACATAGTGGAGTGTTTCCCTTCGAGGTCGTGGATGTAGGTTTAATTTAGAGACTGAACCACGTTAAATTTTCGTGTTGTGTTTTATTTATTATTTTCTTTCCTCTTTTCGATATATTTATGTGTTTCTTCCGTTGCTCATCCCAACAAGTGGTAACAGAGACTGGTTCCGACTTCGACTTGGGAGAAGAGCCTGGTTTTGGTTTGGGAGAATAGCAAGGTTCGGGTTTAGGAAGGAGAGAAAAGGAGCAGAAGGTGCTTTATCAGCAGTTCTGAGTAAGAGGTAATTTTTTTGCATCACGTGGAGGTAAAATATTATATTATGGATTCTTTAAATATCATATATATGAAGAATGGGATTTTACCTCCTTTGTTTGATGGAAAGATTGACTTCACCCTGTGGCAATGCACAATTCAAGACTATTTAGTGTAGTAGGGTCTAGATTCTGCATTAGAAGACGAGAAACCGGAAGGTATGAAGGATTCAGATTGCAGTATTATTTAGAAAAGAGCGGTTAGTACTATTCGGTCAGCATTGGCTCCACATATTAAAGTTATAGTGTTGAAGGAGATATCACCTAAGAAGATGTAGGAGACTTTAGATAAAAATCAAGCATCGAAGACACAGACTAACCACTTGATGATGAAGATGGATCTATATTCACTTAGGATGGAAGAAGGAGGTAACATTACTGACCATATAAATAAATTTAATTAGTTAGTATCTCGACTTGAAAATTTAGGGGAGAAGATTGAAGATGAGGAACAGAAATTGCTCTTGTTGGCTACTCTATCCAAATCTTACACACCATTGGTGCAGTCACTGCTAACAGAAAAAAGCACACAGCAATTGTATGAGGTGTCGAACTCATTAAAAGAAAATCACCAGATGATAAAAGAAAATCACTGTGAAGATTGTCGAGTACTAGCTATAGAGAGTTGGAGAAGTGGGAGGAGTCGAAGGAAAAGAAGAGGTGATCAAGGAAGAGGAAAATCCCACCAAAGTGATAATAGCGACCTTAAGTGTTATTACTGTGGTGAAATTGGTCACATCCAAAATCCTTGCCCAAAAATGAAAGAGGATTTGAAAGCTCTAAGAGAACAAATGAGGGGCAAGGCAAAAATAAGTGATTCCTGTACAAATATGGTCATGGACGACGATCTATTATTAATGAGATGTTGGGATAATACTGTTGATGAGAAGCATTCAAATTGGATAATGGATTCTGCATCAGACTTGCATATCTGCAAGGGCCAAGACATGTTCGATAATTTGCAATTGGGGAATTTTGGCCACATCAACGTGGGAAACAACTCGAAGATGAAGGTTGAAGGCGTTGGACGAGTCTGCCTTAAAGCTCCACAATGATGAAGTCAAAATACTTCCTGATGTAAGGCATGTTCCTGATTTTAGTGTCGACATTATTTCATTAGGTGTGATGGCATCAAAAGGATACAAGTATGTTGGAGTTGGGAAGTCTTGCAAAGGTTATGCAAGGGAGAAAGAAGAGCAAAAACATCTACCATCTTGATGGTCATTCCTTGAAGAAGCGACTTGAAGGAAGTAAAACGGAAGAAGCAACAGAGAAGAAGACTGCAAAGACTGGGAATAGAGTTAGGTTTTCAGATTCTGTTGTAAATTGGAAAATTGAGAAAATGGAGGATTTGTTGAGTTTTTCTCAATCCCACATGGGATAATTTAAAGAAGAGTAAGGAAGGCTTTTCCTATAAATAGGTTAGTATTGTTTTAAGGAGAGTACACCAACTCATTGAGCCTAATAAATTGGGAGATTTTTTGGGCTTTGAGGTATTTTGTGAGGGTTTGTAATTTTGTCCGTCCAAAAATTACATAGTGGAGTGTTTCCCTTCGAGGTCGTGGATGTAGGTCTAATTGAGAGACCGAACCACGTTAAATTTTCGTGTTGTGTTTTATTTATTATTTTCTTTCCTCTTTTCTATATATTTGTGTGTTGCTTCCGTTGCTCATCCCAACAAGTGGTAACAGAGCCTGGTTCCGACTTCGACTTGGGAGAAGAGCCTGGTTTCGGTTTGGGAGAATAGCAAGGTTCGGGTTTAGGGAGGAGAGAAAAGGAGCAGAAGGTGCTTTATCAGCAGTTCTGAGTAAGAGGTAATTTTTTTGTATCACGTGGAGGTAAAATATTATATTATGGATTCTTTAAATATCACATATATGAAGAATGGGATTTTACCTCCATTGTTTGATGGAAAGATTGACTTCACTCTGTGGCAATGCACAATTCAAGACTATTTAGTGTAGTAGGGTCTTGATTCTGCATTAGAAGATGAGAAACCGGAAGGTATGAAGGATTCAGATTGGAGTATTATTCAGAAAAGAGCGGTTAGTACTATTCGGTCAGCATTGGCTCCACATATTAAAGTTACAGTGTTGAAGGAGACATCACCTAAGAAGATGTGGGAGACTTTAGATAAAAATCATGCATCGAAGACACTGACTAACCGCTTGATGATGAAGATGGATCTATATTCACTTAGGATGGAAGAAGAAGGTAACATTATTGACCATATAAATAAATTTAATTAGTTAGTTTCTCGACATGAAGATTTAGGGGAGAAGAATGAAGATGAGGAACGGGAATTGCTCTTGTTGGCTTCTCTATCCAAATCTTACACACTATTGGTGCGATCACTCGCTAGCATAAAAAAGCACACTCGCAATTGAATGAGGTGTCGAAGTCATTAAAAGAAAATCACCGGATGATAAAAGAAAATCACTCGTGAAGATAGTCGAGTACTAGCTATAGAGAGTTGGAGAAGTGGGAGGAGTCGAAAGAAAAGAAGAGGTGATCAAGGAAGAGGAAAATCCCACCAAATTGATAATAGCGAGCTTAAGTGCTATTACTATGGAGAAATTGGTCACATCCAAAGTTCTTGCCCAAAAATTAAAGAGGATTTGAAAGCTCTAAGAGAACAAATGAGGGGGAAGGCAAAAATAAGTGATTCCTTTACAAATATGGTCATGGACGACGATCTATTATTAATGAGATGTTGGGATAATACTGTTGATGAGAAGCATTCAAATTGGATAATGGATTCTGCATCAGACTTGCATATCTGCAGGGGCCAAGACATGTTCGATAATTTGCAATTGGGGAATTTTGGCCACATCAACGTGGGAAACAACTCGAAGATGAAGGTTGAAGGCGTTGGACGAGTCTGCCTTAAAGCTCCACAATGATGAAGTCAAAATACTTCCTGATGTAAGGCATGTTCCTGATTTTAGTGTCGACATTATTTCATTAGGTGTGATGGCATCAAAAGGATACAAGTATGTTGGAGTTGGGAAGTCTTGCAAAGGTTATGCAAGGGAGAAAGAAGAGCAAAAACATCTACCATCTTGATGGTCATTCCTTGAAGAAGCGACTTGAAGGAAGTAAAATGGAAGAAGCAACAGAGGAGAAGACTGCAAAGACTAGGAATAGAGTTAAGTTTTCAGATTCTTTTGTAACTTGAAAAATTGAGAAAACGGAGGATTTTTTGAGTTTCCCTCAATCCTACAAGGGATAAATTAAGGAAGAATAAGGAAGGCATTTCCTATAAATAGGTTAGTATCGTTTTAAGGAGTGTACACCAACTCATTGAGCCTAATAAATTGGGAGATTTTTTGGTCTTTGAGGTATTTTGTGAGAGTTTGTAATTTTGTCCATTCAAAAATTACAGAGTGGAGTGTTTCCCATCGGGCTCGTGGATGTAGGTCTAATTGAGAGACCGAACTACGTTAAACTTTCGTGTTGTGTTTTATTTTTTATTTTCTTTCCTCTTTTCTATATAATTATGTGTTGCTTCCGTTGCTCATCCCTATAAGTGGTAACAGAGCCTGGTTCCGACTTCGACTTGGGAGAAGAGCCTGGTTTCGGTTTGGGAGAATAGCAAACATTCCGCCTTGGGAGAATAGCAAGGTTCGGGTTTAAGGAGGAGAGAAAAGGAGCAGAAGGTGCTTTATCAGTAGTTCTGAGTAAGAGATAATTTTTTTGTATCACGTGGAGGTAAAATATTATATTATGGATTCTTTAAATATCACATATATGAAGAATGGGATTTTACCTCCATTGTTTGATGGAAAGATTGACTTCACTCTGTGGTAATGCACAATTCAAGACTATTTAGTGCAGTAGGGTCTTGATTCTGCATTAGAAGATGAGAAACCGGAAGGTATGAAGGATTCAGATTGCAGTATTATTCAAAAAAGAGCAGTTAGTACTATTCGGTCAGCATTGGCTCCACATATTAAAGTTACAGTGTTGAAGGAGACGTCACCTAAGAAGATATGGGAGACTTTAGATAAAAATCATGCATCGAAGACTCTGACTAACCGCTTGATGATGAAGATGGATCTATATTCACTTTGGATGGAAGAAGGAGGTAACATTATTGACCATATAAATAAATTTAATTAGTTAGTATCTCAACTTGAAAATTTAGGGGAGAAGATTGAAGATACGGAAAAGGAATTTCTTTTGTTGGCTTCTCTATCCAAATCTTACACACCATTGGTGCAGTCACTTCTAGCAGAAAAAAGCACACTGCAATTGAATGAGGTGTCGAAGTCATTAAAAGAAAATCACCAGATGATAAAAGAAAATCACTGTGAAGATAGTCGAGTACTAGCTATAGAGAGTTGGAGAAGAGGGAGGAGTCGAAGGAAAAGAAGAGGTGATCAAGGAAGAGGAAAATCCCACCAAAGTGATAATAGCGACCTTAAGTGCTATTACTATGGAGAAATTGGTCACATCCAAAGTTCTTGCCCAAAAATGAAAGAGGATTTGAAAGCTCTAAGAGAACAAATGAGGGGGAAGGCAAAAATAAGTGATTCCTTTACAAATATGGTCATGGACGACGATCTATTATTAATGAGATGTTGGGATAATACTGTTGATGAGAAGCATTCAAATTGGATAATGGATTCACGCATCGGACTTGCATATCTGCAGGGGCCAAGACATGTTCGATAATTTGCAATTGGGGAGCTTTGGCCACATCAACGTGGGAAACAACTCGAAGATGAAGGTTGAAGGCGTTGGACGAGTCTGCCTTAAAGCTCCACAATGATGAAGTCAAAATACTTCCTGATGTATGGCATGTTCCTGATTTTAGTGTCGACATTATTTCATTAGGTGTGATGGCATCAAAAGGATACAAGTATGTTGGAGTTGGGAAGTCATGCAAAGGTTATGCAAGGGAGAAAGAAGAACAAAAACATCTACCGTCTTGATGGTCATTCCTTGAAGAAGCGACTTGAAGGAAGTAAAACGGAAGAAACAATAGAGAAGAAGACTGCAAAGACTGGGAATAGAGTTAGGTTTTCAGATTCCGTTGTAATTTGGAAAATTGAGAAAATGGACGATTTGTTGAGTTTTTCTCAATCCCACATGGGTTAATTTAAAGAAGAGTAAGGAAAGCTTTTCCTATAAATAGGTTAGTATTGTTTTAAGGAAAGTATACCAACTCATTGAGCCTAATAAATTGGGAGATTTTTTGGGCTTTGAGTTATTTTGTGAGGGTTTGTAATTTTGTCCGTCCAAAAATTACATAGTGGAGTGTTTCCCTTCGGGGTCGTGAAAGTAGGTCTAATTGAGAGGCCGAACCACGTTAAATTTTTGTGTAGTGTTTTATTTATTATTTTCTTTCCTCTTTTCTATATATTTGTGTGTTGCTTCCGTTGCTCATCCCAACCAGTGGTAACAGAGCCTGGTTCCGACTTCGACTTGGGAGAAGAGCACTGGTTTCGGTTTGGGAGAATAGCAAACATTTCGGCTTGGGAGAATAGCAAGGTTCGGGTTTAGGGAGGAGAGAAAAGGAGCAGAAGGTGCTTTATCACCAGTTCTGAGTAAGAGGTAATTTTTTTGTATCACGTGGAGGTAAAAAATTATATTATGGATTCTTTAAATATCACATATATGAAGAATTGGATTTTACCTCCATTGTTTGATGGAAAGATTAACTTTACTCTGTGGCAATGCACAATTCAAGACTATTTAGTGCAGTAGGGTCTTGATTCTGCAATAGAAGATGAGAAACCGGAAGGTATGAAGGATTCAGATTGGAGTATTATTCAGAAAAGAGCAGTTAGTACTATTCGGTCAACATTGGCTCCACATATTAAAGTTACAGTGTTGAAGGACTCCTTCATGTGGGAGGCTTTAGAAAAAAATCAGGCATCGAAGACTCTGACTAACCGCTTGATGATAAAGATGGATCTATATTCACTTAGGAAGGAAGAATGAGGTAACATTATTGACTATATAAATAAATTTAATTAGTTAGTATCTCGACTTGAAAATTTAGGGGAGAAGATTGAAGATGAGGAACAGGAATTGCTCTTGTTGGCTTCTCTATCCAAATCTTACACACCATTGGTGTAGTAACTGCTAGCAGAAAAAAGCACACTGCAATTGAATGAGGAGTCGAAGTCATTAAAAGAAAATCACTGCGAAGATAGTCGAGTACTAGCTATAGAGAGTTGGAGAAGAGGGAGGAGTCGAAGGAAAAGAAGCGGTGATCAAGGAAGAGGAAAATCCCACCAAAGTGATAATAGCCACTTTAAGTGCAATTACTGTGGACAAATTGTCACATCCAAAGTCCTTTCCCAAAAATGAAAGAGAATTTAAAAGCATTAAAAGAACAAATGAGGGGCAAGGCAAAAATAAGTGATTCCTTTACAAATATGGTCATGGACGACGATCTATTATTAATTAGATGTTGGGATAATACTGTTGATGAGAAGCATTCAAATTAGGAAAAGGATTTTGCTTCAGACTTGCATATC
>JANUWF010000585.1:0-38888 GCA_026120185.1 Voacanga thouarsii | reverse complement strand
TTACTTTGTAAGTTGTGCAATGATGTGTGTGTGCGCGTGCTTTGTATCCCTTAAAAAGTATTATTTTAAAATCACCTACAACAATCAAATTTTATATTAAAAAACAAAAATTACTTACACAACACATATACAGACAAGTATACCCCGTGATCGAATTTCATAAAGTTGAAAAGGTGAATTTGTATTAATGAGCATATGTGTGTATATTATTATTAGTGAAAAATGTATTTATATAATTTAATTGATATGATGGTTGATTACTTTAACTTGTGAATATGAGTATATTCAATTATTTGCAAGTAATTTGATTTGGGTGATGATTATGAAGGTAGGAAAACTTTATTATATATATTTTTTGGGGGAGCAAAAATGATATTTAGTAAAATATAATTCTAAACCTTTTGGGAGTAAAATTATAATTTATATTTTCTTTATAGAGTAAAAAAAATATCTTTTCTATACATGGTAGCTATTTTGTAAATAAGGTAACTGTTATTATCATGCATTCATTCGCAAATATAATAGCATTTCATGAGCATTTTTTTAGATGGAACTTTATTTTAATATTTTATGAATGAATATTTGTACATTTATTAAGGAAACTATTTAAAAAATATCTTGACTACTTTTTATATTCTTTTTTTATTTGAATATTTGTGTAGGAAACTTGTATGAATTTTTTTGAATATATTGAAATCCTTTATTATGATTAATTCTATGTCTTGGGTGGGAAATTAATTATTAATAGGTGTTTTATGCTTTTATTAAGTGAAAAATAATGTTTTTGGGGCAAATGTGAGAGATTAGTTTTGTTAAGGACCTAATGATGATTTTATTTAAATAAAAACCCTATTTTGTTTTTTTAATTATTTTCATTTTTTACTTCATTTAATCATGATTATTAATTGACCAGGACTAATTTTATTTTACTATTTCTTTTATATATGCAAGACTAATTTTAATATTTCATTATTTCTATTACCAAATTATTTTTTTGATTTATTTTATTCCAATAAATCCTAGAAGCCCTAAATATGTTAAAAGACTATCATATCCCTCTTTATAGCAATCAAGTCTCAACCATTGGTATATTTTAATCATAACCATTGATTTTAATGAAGTTTTTGCATTAAAACAACTTTTAAATGCCATTTAATTAATCTTACTCTTTCTTTTATTAAACAAAACACTTATTCACCAAATAAAACACCAAACATCATATCTCTCTCCCTTATTTCACACACCACACATGCTCACACACACTTTTATGGTGTTCTTGATCTAGCTCTCTTCTCTCCCTTTATTTCTTTGTCTTCTCTCAAGAACACTTAGAACCCTTAACTTAAAGAAACTCATTTGAAGGCTTTTGAACCCAACAAATTCGAGTAATCAGGTTAGATTTGGAAGAAGGTAATAGTTTTTTACTCATTTTCTTTTACAATTCATTTAGTGATGAAGCCCTTGTTGGGCAGATTTGATGGTCTTGAGGAAAACTTGATTTTGATGATTGTGATGTTGGAGGATTGCTGAAAAAATGATGTTAACATGTAGCATTGATACTGGGTGATGGAATTTGGGTGGTTTGAAGTGTTTAGGAGTTTTGATAGTTGAAATTATGTTGAGAAAAAGGATTGTGCGCAGAATTTATTGATCCGGTAACATTGTGAGTCAGTACAAGAAACATACTTAACTTGATTCTATCATATTTCCATTAGGATCATGCAATTTGTACTAGTGGTTGTTTTTATATGATTTTTCAAATTTACACTGTTCAGTTTTCCACCGAGGCTGATTTTCCTATGGTTTTCAACCTCCGATTAAATCATTTTCTTTTTGAATTTGGATCTGAGATTTTAACATAACAATCCCTACATCTTAAGAGTATTTGTCACTTTGAATCATCTAATTTGGACTTGTATTTTGTTTTTAATGATATTCGAAACAAATACTTTTAGAACAAAGTATCATTGTTACTTTAGCATTCTATAACTTCAAGTAATTAATTAACATAATTAGATGCATTGGATTTTGCTGAAATTTTGGTAGGAACTCTCCCACACATTCAAGTTATATCATGAAAATTTTCATGGAATTTTGAATTGTATTTCTTAGTGACCTAATTACCCTATTTTAAGTTTTGTTTTCCTCTAATAAGTTAATTTTCTGATTAGTATATGATTAAGATTTGCTTGTGAATTTATCATGACTCTTATATGCCCTTGATTTAGCTTAATTATATGATGTTCTAAGTACGATTAGAGATGTTTATCATTATGCTTCACGTTAGATTGATAATCTATAAATACCAGAACTTGTATATGTAGACAGCTTATATATATAATTGAAATGCATGGAGAGATCCTTTGTTTCTTTATTTAACTACTTGTTAGCTTAATTTTCTGAGTTGAATTATATGATAATTTTATGTAGTTGGTGATTTATGCTTGATGATTTCTATGGGGTATGTTAGATGGAATTGATGACTTTTCATTGATAAATTTTGCACATAAGTTAAGCTTATCTATGTGAATAGAATATTTGATGATCGCTTTACTTCATTGAATAATTATTTGATATGAAGATTTACTAAGCATAATTATATGATAGTTATGTGTTATATGTCATTATTGATGCATGATGTTGGGTAGGGTATAAGATGGGATTATGGGATTAGAATGGTTAGGGTCATGATGAAGAAGTTATGTGATTATCATAGGGGAATGATTTATACGTTTGAGTGCTATGATAGAAAATTTTTATATAAAATATATATATATATATATATATCTCTCTCTCTCTCTCTCTCTCTGTGTGTGTGTGTGTGGGTGTGTATGTGTGTGATCAAGGTTTTAATCTAAGAGATTAAGTTGAGATTCGCTTCTTTTGCTAGGACTAAGGCAAATCCTTGAATCCCACGAAACGTGTTGTGTATGTGAATCTTATGAAATGATTTTATGCTTGCATAAATTTTGGAAATGTCTATAATATTGTTTTATAAATTATTCTATTATAAAATATATTTTTTCAATGATACAAATTCTAGCAATCATTTATATGTAATGCATACAAATTTTTTTGAGTACTTGAGATCCTTAAATTTCTTACATTCACTTTATGATAATAATTTGTGCATAAAATAGGTATGAAAACTATTGGAAGTTCTTTCATATGCATTTTTCTGAGCTTTCTTTCAATTCATGATTGTTCCAAGGTAATCTTTATCACTTTCTTTATTTCATACAATTACCCTTTCACAAGCAGAACTTTAGCAAGCATCTTCTCCTTTTCTATACTTCAATCTTTTATTCTCTTATGAAAGCTTATTCTTGCAATATTGGCGAGTAATTAGATAGAGCATTATTGTATGCGGTTTCTCTTAGAGTTATCACTCAACTTCTAGAACTTGTATATCTAAAGACTTCTTCTCTTCACTTAAGGTGATATTTAATCCTTAATAACCGCATCCTTTTTCTATGACATTTTTTGCTCCAAGATTAATTCTTTGTGTTCCTTCTCATTTCTTATTATTAAGTACCACATAAAATCTTTTATACAAAATTTATTAAGGCAATCAATTTTAGTATATCTATGACTACAACAAATTGCACAATTAATCCCCCCCCCCCCGCCCCTCAACTTTTGTTGCCCTTTATTTGAAGGACTTTGAGACCTAAACCCTTCTTATATGATCAGTTTATCTATAACAAATCACAATTGCACAATTCAATCGTTTCCTAAGTCATGAATCTACTTAGATAGACTTCACTTTTTTCCCAATCCATGAAATCACTATCTTTTAATTAAATTAGCAAATTTTTCAATCAAACCAACATAACCAAAATGTGCATTAAACTCAATTCCTCATAAACATGAAATTAGCTAATGACTCTTTGCTTGAGATGAAACCAACTAATCTTCGATCACTTTAGTTCTTTAATCTTAACTTCGTTTCCCAAGTCCATTAAGATTTGACAAATACAAAATCAATGTAATGGACTCCTAACATCATTTCCAAGTCAATTAGAAGAACTTGCATCAATAAGCAATGATAACAAGTAATCAAATACAAAGCTGGTAGAAAATTGATCAAATAACTAAATTAACACAAAATCATGAATCTCAAAATAATGTTAAGTTACAAATAAAATATTGAATGCATCATTGTTTTAGAACAAGAAAATAAAGGTAAAAGAAAGCCCTCATAGACAAGCCTCCTTCTTCTCCTTTGAAAACTCTCTTGAACAATCCTTATTGAATGGTAAATCTCCTCCTTGAGTGATTTGAAACTTTGATTCTTGGATTCACTCTCTATCTCTTTTGTTTTCTTTTGATTTTATAGGCTTCTTCGATGGTAAATTCATTGCTTGAGGATTCTTGACCGAGTAGGATTGGAAAATACTAAAATAATTGGAATTAGTAAATTCATGCACAAGATTTCACCTCTGCAGAGTGGACTTGGAATCGGGTCCCTTCGACTCAATTGGTGCCAGGTGTGTTTTGTTTTTCCCTACGTTTTTTGCTCTATTTTTTTCTGCTCAAAACAAAATGGACCTAGCACTAGGTATGGTTTGAAAATTCTTCAATTTTGCTCGAAATTAATTCAAATCTGTATAAATTTGTCAAAAACACTTTTTACAAGCAAAAAGTCAAATAGGAATGAATATGCCTAGTTATTATAATAAAAGTATCTCAATTTAATCTCAAATAACTTGGAAAATAGTGATGATTTTAGTCCCTATCACATACCCCCACACTTGAACTTTTGCTTTTCCTCAAGCAAAACACTTAAGCTTAGAAAATTATCAAGAAAATACAAGATCTTTCTCATTCCAAAAATTGAAACATAACAAAGATTATAACTTCCTTTCAAACTTTAGATAAAACTCTTGCCATTCATCAAACCATTTGAAAACAATTCAAACTTTGAAACATTTGATAAGGCATCACAAAACTCTTGAAGACAAATTAATCAAATTCATACCTTAGTTTAAGAAAATTATTTCACCTCTTAAGTAAAGATATAGATAATATGAATCACACACGTCAAGTTATCTACCAACTCACACATTATAAATCCCAAAATTGCACAACTCAAGTCATGATATAAGAAAAGTACTCCAATTTTTTTCTCTCAAAATTTTTCAATGACTTAGGGAATTGATAGTCTCAAGTGCATGGATTTCTCTTCATAACCGTATTGGCCTCCTTTTAGTCATCACTCATCATTTTTTTAAACCTATTTTCTCTCTTTTGCTTTCGGGAATTCATAACCTAAAAAAGTGGATTTCTTTTCACTATCCGTATTGACTCCCATAATCAAGCAAAAATAATACTTTCTCATCTTTAAAGAGGACACAACAATCAACTCATTTTTTTAATTCTTTAACTTACAAAAAATTTTCACAATCTTTTCACTCAAAGATTTTATCTCCTCACATTCCTTATCACAACTCCAAGCTAAACAAAGTTTAAACCCATAATACAAGAGTTAGACAACAAACTTTTTCCATATTCCTTATATCTTCCATATTCAAATTAGATAAGTCAAATAATATTCAAACACTGATGCATAAACAAGATTTCCCCAAATTCTCAAGTCTTGACAAATATTCTCTGTAGTAGACCAATTTCATAAAAATCTACCAAATGAATGATAAACATTCATATCTAGGTAAGAAAAAGAATTACACCATTGCTAAATAATGAAAGCCACAAAAAATTTTGAAAATTTTCACACAAAAATGATATGGAAAATATCTTCAAAACCTACATTCTCTCCACCACACTTAAATGGGATATTATCCTCAATGGCCAAAGGTAGAATAAAGAAAGCAAAGCCAAGAAGACCAAAATAAAAAAAGAGGAAGAAAATACTTCCATTACATGTTAGGGCCAATAGGTTTGAATCCACCATAAAGAGTAGTCATTAGAGAAGTCACAAGAGTACCTAAATTCAAAAAAAAAAAAAAAACAATAGCATAAATCTAGAAAAGAGAGAGAAATAAAGTAAAAGAAAAGACAAAGAAAGGACTAATGAACAATCATGACTCATAAAGGATAAGATCGAGATGCTCTAAAGTGCTAAGTTCTTCACCCAAATGTGGTTTCAATCGACTTCTATTCACCTTAAAGATCCATTTAGTTAGATGAGAAACCTCAATAACTCTACATGGACAAACTCGATGTATCTCATATAGCCCCGACCATCTTGACTTTAACTTATCCGGAAAAAGTTGAAGCCTAGAATTAAATACCAACACATTATCTCCTTATTGAAACTCATGAGGGGAACGAATATGCCTATCATGCCAATGTTTCATCTTATCTTTGTAAATTCACGAATTATGGTAGGCATCGTTACGCCATTCGTTCAACTCATTCACTTGAAGCAATCTTTGTTGTCTTGCAAAGTGAAGGTCAAAATTGACAACTTTAATCACCCAATGAGCCCTATGTTCAACTTCCACCGGTAGATGACATGTTCCATGCACTAATCGATAGGGGGTTGTACCAATAGGAGTTTTAAAAGCAATCCTATAAGCCTAAAGAGTATCATCTAGCTTCAAACTCCAATCCTTTCTTGTATGATTAACCACTTTTTCCAAAATTCATTTTAACTCTCTATTAACCACCTCAACTTGGCCACTAGTTTGAGGGTGATATGGGATAGCAAACTTATGAGTAACTCCTAAATCTTTGAGAACTTTATCCAATTGGGTATTACAAAAGTAGGTTCCTTTATCACTAATAAGGACCTTAGGCACTCCAAACTAGGTGAAAAGGTTTTTAAGAAATTTTATTACAACCCGCGCATCATTAGTAGGCAAGGCTTGCGCCTCAACCCACTTAGATAAATACTCAACCGCAACCAAGATGTATTTGTTAGCCAAAGAACTTAGAAAAGAGCCCATGATATCAATTCCCCAACAATCAAAATTTTCACAAGCTTGAAAATTTTGCAATAGCATCTTATTAGATTTAGAAATGTTACTTGCACGTTGACTTCTATCACAATTTTAAACAAACCTGTGAGAGTCCTTAAAGAGTGTAGGCCAATAAAATCCGGACTCAAGCACCTTTCTTGTGATGTTTTTAGCTTGGTAGTGGCCTCCCGCGAGTCCTTCAAGATAATGTTTTAAGGTGTTTTCTCTTTCCACAGAATCCACACATCTTCAGATGATGTGATCTGCACAACATCGAAACTAATAAGGATTTTCTCAAAAAGTAATGTTTTACCTCAGAGAGGAATTTCTTCTTCTGTTGCATAGTGAAGTCTTCCGGAATAATTTTTGTAACTAAGTAATTATCAAAATCCGCATACCATTGTGTTTGAAAAATCTCACCATCAACAAGTAGAAGGTGTTCATCCGGGAAGGTGTCATTAATGTCTTCTTCGAGCAAAGGTTCTAAGTTGGTACCGATGGCTAAAAATCTAGTTTTTTAGCTTGTTTTTCAAAAGGGTCACTAAGAGGGGTTGGCTCCAGCCCATCTTTTTTAGATGGTACCGGTTCCGTGCTAGGATCAGGTAGCTCCTTACCATTTCATAATGTAAAGGCAGCTAAATCGTGCTGTGTTTCTACCCCTAATGGTGACATTACCACTAGATCCGTTAAAAATCAAATTTGCCTTTCCATATTTCTAATTAGGTCCTCAAAATTTTCCAATGTGTCATCTATCTCGTGAAAACGTTTGGTTATATAGGTGACAAATTTTCCTAATACCTCTTCTAAGGTAGTGGAGTCGGATGGTCGAGATTTCATCTCTTGAGACATGTTAGGATACCGTCCTATATTCCAATTGGCTATAGCACTAGCATAAAGTAGCTTGTTAGTATTATATATGCATAGTACAATATGAAATCAAGTTAATTAGTTAGGGTACATGTTCACAAATTACGTTAGAAAAATTACAACAGGTAGGGACATTAAAGTACAAATATACAAGAAAACAAAATATGGCCCCTATTCATACAAGGAATATATATGTATAGTTACATATTTACATATAGACATATAAATATATATAAACATAGTTAAATTAACAAAATCCAAGCTTTCATAATATTGGTTCCCGACAACGACACCAAAAACTTGATGTGTAACTTTTGGGTGTATAAAAATCATTAAATTTAAATACATCATTTAGTTAAGTTTTAATTAAAACATTAATCTCAAAATATATATACGGGCAAGTATACTCATCAAAAGCATAGTATAGGGAATTAACGAGTATCGATCCTCAAAGGAATAAGTACACACTAATCACTTTTCATTCATTGTTTAACCAATCCAAAAAAAGTGAGAAAAGAATAAAAAAGAAAAATAACGAAATATATACAACTAAAGGATCTATGAATATGCAATTTAGACAATTATCCTAGAACACATGATAATGAATCATCTAGCAATTATCTTAAGTACTCATCATTTTGGCATCATGAAGGAATATAAAGTAAAATTCAATTATTTCTCATATCATCTTACATAGACTCCATTTTTTTCCCAATCCATGGAATCACTATCTTTTGATTAAATTAGTAAATTTTTCAATCAAACCAACATAACCAAAACATGCATTAAACTCAATTCCTCATAAATGTGAAATTAGCTAATGACCCTTTGCTCGATGTGAAATCAACTAATCTTCGATCACTTTAGTCCTTTAATCTTAACTTCATTTCTCAAGTCTATTAAGATTTGACAAATACAAAATCAATACAATGAACTTCTAACATCGTTTCCAAGTCAATTAGAATAACTCGTATCAATAACCAACGATAACAAGTAATCAAATACCACAGATGATAGAAAATTGATCAAATAACTAAATTTACACAAAATCATGAATCTCAAAATAATGTTAAATTACAAACAAAATATTGAATACATCATTGTTTAAGAACAAGAAAACAAAAATGAAAGAAATCATTCATAGACAAGCCACATTCTTCTCCTTTGAAGACTCTCTTGAACAATCCTCCTTGAATGGTGAATCTTCTCCTTGAGTGATTTGAAACTTTAATTATTGGATTCACTCTCTATCTCCTGTGTTTTCTCTTGATTTTATAAGCTTCTTTGATGCTAGCTTAAGGAGTCTTGACGGAGTAGGAATTAGAAAATACCAAAATCTTTGAAAAATTACTAAATTCGTGCACAGGATTTTAACGCTCCAGAGCAGACCTGGCACAGGGTCCCTTGGGCCCACCTGGCCCCAAGTGTGTTCTATTTTTCCCTGAGTTTTTGCTCTGTTTTTTTTCTAATCGGACCATAATAGACCTAGCACCTGATCCACTTACCAGACCTGACGCTACAAGTGACCTAGAAATTCTCCAGTTTTGCTCAAAATTAACTCAAATCTATACAAATTTGTCAAAAACATTTTCTACAAGCAAAATGTCAAATAGAAAGGAATATGCCTAGTTATTACGAAAAAAGTATATCAATTTAACCTCAAATAACTAGAAAAATAGTGATGATTATCAGTGCCATAGCAATATGCTTAACAAGTAAAGTAAAGAAAATCTTATCTTCTTTTCAATCCATTCCTTGCAAAAATGCATTTTCTTGTACTACTTGGATTATCTCTATGCATGTGAAACTATAGAAATACTTCCAAATTTGATTATAAGTACTTATGTTTATGAAAAGCTTTGAGCAAGATTTACTTGATGAATTCTGAAAAAGGATGATGTTAGAAAGTGGTGCCCTGCATTGATTATTGTAAGATTTTGTTGATTACAATATTAACATTTTTCTCCATGCATTAGTTTGCGAAACTCAAAGCATATACTTGTAAATCTTTGGCTCCATTCATCAATCTCTCTTATAATTGAGACTTGAGGATAAGAAATAATATGCTTTCTTTTGATATTGAAAACAGTTTGTAAATTAGTATATTTTGTTTTGGGAGAAAATTTGAAATGAATTATACTTTTAGGATGTGAAATATATGCTGGATTTTGGAGAATGGGAATGAAATCTTGCAAATTTTTTTTGGGATACTCCTTGAAAAGAAGCATTTGTGTAGAGCCGCATGAATTGTAAATGTGAATCCTTGAGTACTAACATGGGTAAAAAACTCTTGTCCTAACATTTATTAAAGATAGATGAACCCAAGTAACCTGATCATTCAGGGATTTGTCTTACTCCAAATGATGCATCAGTACTTGGTAATTAATTTCTTTTTCAACTAGCTACAGGATTTTGATTAGAATAGTGGAGTTCCTACCCAAAAATGAGGGCTTCGACCTGAAGGGTGTAAATAGTGGGGTTTTTACCCAAAGCACAGAGTTTTGACCCAAAAAGTGCAAAAAGTGGGGTTTCTACCTAAATGGAGGGTTTCGACCAGGAAGAGTGTGAATACTAGGGTTTCTACTTTAAATAATGTTTTGCAAGTAAAAGAGTTGAATTGGGAACTTGTGGTTCCCGAGATTTATGAATATGGTTCAAGGCTCTAAATTCAAATATTATTTATTTGTTTCCAAAGATTTTATTTCTGAGTCTTTCTCTGGTATATGATCCTAAAAAAGTTATCTTGGTCTAATTTTTAAAGCGTATTTTATGATTTCTCCCAAGAGCTTCATTGAGTAAATATTTCAAGGCATAATTTGAATACTAGTATTTATTACTAGAACAATGTTTATCATGCATCATGAAATGTTTTAAAAGATTCCATGTAGACAGTAAAGGACTTACTAAGATATTTATCTCAATTGCATTTTATCCATGATTTTAGGAGTGAATAATTCCAGTTAGAGAAGAAGGAACTATCTTGCTTATTTATGTATTTAACTATTCTTCTTGGGACTTGTATTATTTTATGAACTTTGCAGATTATTTATATTTTGAGAATTAATTTTTATAATTAGAAAATTTTGTTGGAGTTTTTTCTTTCCCTCTCCCTCTCTTTGGAGTTTGGTGTATTTAAATGAAAGATTTGTAATAGATTTTAATTTAACGAGTTATTTAAGGTTCCAAAATTTTATTTTAGTTGTCACATTACAAAGACCCCTTGTTGTTTAGGCGGGGTGACATCCCTAGCTCGTGGGCTATGAGTTAGTGAGGTGTTACAGTATAGCATAAAGTTATAATGGGAAGTGTTGAAGAATCTCGTGGAAAGTGGCAAAACCCTTACTTTGTTCTCATTTCATTATTTGGCGAATCAAAGTATATATGTAAAATGACGATTTAACTAGAGAGTTTACCAACCCGCACACAAAAGAAAAGTCATTTAAGGTCCTAAAATCATCTAAAGAATAAGAAAAATAGATAAGTCAAGTATTTGAATGAAATCCCCCAAATTATCCTCAACATCAAATACCCAAATTAGCTAAATAGAAATCTAAATCTCTCATAGGGCCTAAATTAGTCATATTTTTCCTAGTTATTTGATATTATTTTGTGATACATTTTGTGAAATAACTAGTCATATTCCTTCATATTTGAGATTTTACCCTTGAAAAGGTATTTTGTATATTATTTTAGATTTCAGGGGTAAAATAAGACAAAAATATCACAGAACAGAACAGAGGCGGCACCACCCTGGGAAGAGGAACAGGCGCCGGTTAGCCACTGGAATAACAAAGAAAAGTGCAGAAAAATTGAGAAGAAACAGAGGAGAATTGCATTTGAAATTGGAATGGCTAAAGGGAGCCATGGCATGGCTCGTTCACGGCTCACAAAGGGAAGAACAATTAATTAAAGAAAAGCATGAATTTCGGTGGTGGGCCAAGAAGAATGGGAATGGAAAAAAAAGTCAGCAAAAGTGGGTTGAAAGAAGCAGCCGGGACAAGCATCAAAGGAAAAAGAAGCAATTAGCTTCGTAGCTCAATTGAGCCAATAACAAGAAAACGACAATTGCAGCAAACAAACAATTTCGGTGGGCCCAGGTGCAAGAGAAAAGTCAACAATGTCAAGCAGCAGCTGAAATAAGAAAGAAAGCAAAAAGTAGCAATTTTCGGTGGGTTGTGATGGTTTGCTGCTCAATTGAGTCAAGGTAAGGGAAACGGCTCAATTGAGCCGCTGCGACAAGAAAGAATGGATTTCGGTCAGCATGGTGCAAAGGAGAAGTCTAAAATTGTGGCTATAGAAGGAAGAGGGAGCAAGAATTCGGCAGAAGAGAGCTGATTGCAAAAGAAAAAAGTCAAAAGAAGCAAGCCTCAGACAGCAAATTAGGTGGCTTGAGCCAACACTACAAAGAAGCAGAATTTCACACGGCTTCAAATTGGCAGCAAACTTCAGCACTTCCAAATTCAATAGATTTCTGCAAACTCCAGCATAAAATGACAAAGTCCAATCCAAATCCAATTGAAGTCAATTTAAGTAGATTCCACACTTCCAATTCAGATAACAAAATCGTCAGCACAAAAGGACAAAAGACAAGAGTGAAAATTGATTTCCAAATTGAAGTCCAATTTCTCACCGTTAAAGTCAAGACGGTGGACTTCTTATTTCCTTTAGTTTTCTTTAGGTTTTATTTAGACTTTTATTTAACAATTTCTATTCCTTTTTAGGTTTTGATTTTCTTTAGGTAATTACTTCTTCTTTATTTAAGACTTTTTTAGGAACTTTGTAAGCCTATAAATAAAGGCCAATTTACCCTAGAAGGGGGAGGGGGTGCACAATGTAGGGACTTAGATTTATTTTTAAGTGCATCATCAATATTTTTTCGAGATTAAAAGTTCAAGGAGGGTTGTACAATAAGGTCTTCAAAGGGAGAAGAAGGGGGCTTGTCTATGAGTTCTTTCTTTTACTTTGTTTTCTTTTTCTTGAACAATGATATTTTAATTATTTTATTGTAATTCGACATTATTTTAGATATTTATGATTCTTGGAGTTATTTGATCTTTTGATTAATTGACTATTCTTCTTGGTATTTAAATACTTGGGCATATTCCGAGATTAGTTGGTTGTTTCTATTGTTAACTTGCTAGACCAAAGAGGTTGATGATGGTTGCAATTGATTAATTTTCGCATTCATTTGCGGTTAACTTGCTAGACCAAAGAGGTTAATTGCTGAGGATTGAGTAATTAAAGGTTAATTGATGTTTGCCAGACCAAGGATTCATTGATTAATTTCATGTTTTAAATTTGCCAGACCACGAAAATTTAATTAAGAATTGTGTTTAATGCATCTTTTGGATGAATTAGTTGAGACAGACCAAGTGATGCTAATTTACTTTAATCCTTCATGGTGCTGAGAGAATGATTGATTATGATAATGGTTAAGTTCTTGAAGATCATGGTTGTCTGATCAATGATTTGAGTTGCATACTTCTCCATCCTTGACATGTACATATTTTTATTTTATTTTCTTTTTAGTTTCCTTTTTATTTGATTTTCACTTTGTTGAATCGGTTAAACAATGAAAGATGGATAATTAATGTTTACTTGTTCTTTGAGGATCGATACTCGTTTGAACCCTATGTTCAGTAATGATGAGTACGCTTGCTCATATGTGTGATTTGGGTCCAACGTTTTAATTTAAACTTGATTGGGAATATTCTTAGTTTTTGTATGATTTTTATGCCCAAATCTTAACGCATTAATCTCCCACCAAAGGCTTGGTATAAATAAGGCCCATTCTTTCTCGAGTTATGAGCCTTATACTTTTAGCCCAACTAATGGATTTCTCTACTTCACTAATCAAAACTAAAAGATCATTAAAATCTACAATCCATTGCAATTTTAAAGAAAGCCATGTCTCAGTCTGTAGGCAACATACACAATTGATCAATCGTCAAGTCCTATTCCTTTAACCCCTTTCTTAAGTTAATCAAAAGAAAGTAAATAAAGTAAATCAATTGATTAAACACCCAATTTTTGACCACATCTCTCGAAATCATTAGAAAAGGACAAATCCAAATAAACCCATCCTCACAGTATAACACAAGTGATTGAATAGTAAAAATAAACATCCATTAAACCAAAAGAGATTAAAAATAAAACATGATGAGGGTTTAACCCTTCAAAAACAATATAAATCCATGTAACCTAACAAAATCAAAACAAATTTATGGAGGGGGAATAGAAAAACTCTTAGACAAGTAGGATCTTCTTCTTCCTTATAGATTTCTCTTGAAGATGCTCTCTTCCCCTTCAATGAAGACCTTGGTCTTCCATTTTGTGTCTTCTTGGTGCTACCTAGGGTTTTCTCTGTTGTAAATCGTGTTCAAATGTGTCACAAAAGGGCTACTTATACTTTGCACTTGAAAAAAATCCAAAAATTGCTGAACAAAGGATTTGTGGGAACTGAACCGACGCCTATTAGGATGTACTACCTGATGCTAGTTTGCCTACTCCTTTTTAAAGATCAAGTTACTAACCAGTGCCTGTTAGGTCACCATGACTGGTGCCAGTTACTTCCAGTAGTTTGGGTCTTCAAATATCTGAATTGAACTGGTGACTGCTGGTTATGTCCTTTGAAGATCCTTTAACAAAATTTTCACCTTATTTCTCCAACAAATCTTTTTCTCAAGCTATCTACATCAAACAAGGTGAAAATAAGGGAAGTGAGTAGCCATCAATTTACTAATTCTAAGAAATTACAACATAAATAACAACAAAAAATATGTAAATTTTAGGCACTCATCACTCTACAACACTTAAACTTTTATTTGTCCTTTAGTACATTACGAAAAACAATAAGCACCACAAGCAAAAAGTGGATTTTTGGCAATAATGACAATTATGATAAAGATATATATATTTTTTATTTTGTGATGAAAATTCAATTCAATATTATCAAACCAAGCTATACTCATCTAAACTCATTATTTGACTTGATAAAATCAAAGCCATCAAAGTTAAATTAAATAGGTTTACACTCATTCGATATACTCCACCTCATTCCTTAGGTCAAGAATACAAACCAAGTGATTCATATAAGTAAGGAAAAATGAACTAACATAAGTTCTATAACTTCCAAGCTACTGCAATCATAAGTAGTAAACAAAGGATTGGTCCATATGCTCACTTTTGTAGGTAATGTAATCACTTAATAAAGATAGATGAATAATGATTTTCAGCTTTTACATTACCCTCTTTAGAAAATCATTTTCTTTTGGCAAGGTAATACAAATGTCTAATAGAGATATGTAAATAATGATTTTCACTTTAGCATTACCTTACTCCATTCTCTTATTTATTTATTTTTTTAGCTCAAGCTTTATTTACTTAAACCCAAAGTAAGTACTAGCTAGAAGATCATTGAATATAAATAAACCAAAACTCTCTACTTATATGAAATCACAACATCTTCATCAATTCACCAGAAGCAAAGTGTCACAACATTTACTAAGGCACAAACGAGGTAAATTCAATTCCTCAAAACTTGGTCTATATCATATTGAATATCCCACTTTACCTAAAAATATCCTAATCAAGACAAACCTCATACCAAATTTTCATGCAAAGAGAAAAAGTATAGCAGTCTCAAAAGAGTCAAAATATACAAAAAAAAAAAAAACCCCTATTTTTTATGTTAGAAAGCATAACACTGAGGATAAAATAATGAATATTTGTAAAGAGTAAAGTTTGAATGTATCACCCCCTAAATACATAGCCTAAACGGGCTAGGGATATAGCCACATTTTTCAGACTAGGGGTTTTTATAACACGGTAAAGTAAAATGATAGAAAAAAAAAAAATCCCTGGCACTTAGACTTAAATTACATCTCGAAGGAATCTGTCATGATCGATAAAATATAAACTCTAAGTTTGGCTAATAGAGAATCTAATTAGCCGAACAAAATTAATGATAATGAATGTATCAAGACCTACCGCTATTACAAAACAGAACTTCAACTCCCTGTCTTGATAAACATGTATCCTCCTGATAACGTGATTAGAAAAAATTTGTGAGATTATAAATAATCTCAATAAGTTCGAGATGTGTGGTCATGGCACAATTTTTAAAATAAATATCATGATGCATAAATAAAAATAATTTGAACGGATATGTTAATAATAAAATTTACTTTTATGTGAAATCTAATTTTTGGGGAAATGATTTAGTATATTGTATTATTCTGCTGAAACAAAATTTTCATCAGATAAAATGCTAATTGCACAACATAATACTTGAACAGATTTTTCGTATATACAAAGTCGTGAATGCAATTTTCCATATCGTGTATCATTATGATACCACATCAGGAAATTTAGTCCTGATATATCCTAAGTGCTAAGTCATAACCAATGCTAAAAATAACATGTAGGGTGTATATCCTACCAAAAGAATACCCCCAAACATTTCTCTCATCTAATCCATCAGGCAGATGTCCCACGTCGGTCCTCTAATTTTTCGTACTGAAAACTGTGTCACTAGCTAAGGACTCGGCCTGGTCACCTAGAATTGATACCCTATTTGGGAAAAGACAAACATGTAAAGACGGCCAATCTTCCAAAAGTTTCTCCTAAACTAACACAGACTAGTCCTAGAACCTCGCGTATTGAGTGCTCAATGTCTAAATTTGATGAGGTTTAGGAAATTCCAATTCTGATTTGGAAAATAGAATTTCATTTCTAAAAATTAAAACATTGTTCCTATCATAGATATTCCACTTTCCCAATCTCAGTCTGATCAAAGTTTAAAACCATAAATTTCTCCCAAGATTTCCAAAACCAAAATCTTTATATCCATTTAAGCAATTTATTCAAGGCATAATAACTCATTATTCACCATTTTCTTTGTAACAGCAATAATAATTGGAGCAATTATAAATAAAGTTCGTGTCATGATTTTCACAATATTTGCATGCATGAAAATGCATAAATTTAACATGCATATGTTTTTATAACGTTTAATGCATGGCTCCATATATATATGTAATACTTATGAGGGGACTTTATAAAAATTATTCATGCCTAAACATATCATAAGAATTTATGGATGAACTTACTTTTCATGTATAGACAATTATCTGAAATGGCATACTAATAATTTAATACACAATGTTTATAGCATGGACATAAACCATTTTATGAATTTTTGACAAAATAATATAAGTGCATATATCTTGCATGAAATAATTGTAGTGAGAGTTAAGGATTTACAAGTTCTAAATGAATTCACATATCAATAGAATTTGATGGAAATGCAAGGACTTACCTTGTCCAAGTTTAGTAAAATGTTTTCACTTAAATCAAATTCTTGCTCCACTTCCTCCTCCTAAGTCCTCCATGCCTAACATCTATATAAAATATAGGAATTAATTTTCTAGGGAATTACTTAGGTCTTAAGTAATCCAAAATGCTTAGCGACAAAGCTTAATTATTTCTAATTATAAGGCATCCCATCAAGAAATTGAATAATCTACCAAAGCATCCATAATTCATATAGTATAGAATTCTCCGATTTCCTTATTAGCACTAATGGCCAAATAAAGCCCTAATTAACATGCAAAACCCTAATTATACATGAAAACCCTACTTAACTATGCTAACCCTAATTATCCATGCATGAATTATGGATGCTTTAGTAGCCATACAAACCCAGTGTTGCCTATAGAAAAAGATATGACTTTCTCCAAAATTGCAATGGGTTATTAATTTTAATACTCCTTTAGGTTTGATTAGAGAGATATAGATATCCATGAGTTGGGCTATGGGTAGAAGACTCCAAACTCGAGAGAGTGTGAGTCTTATTTGAGACCAACACTTTTGGAGCAAGATTTAGATTTCGTTTTGGCTAATTTGGGTATTTGATGTTAAGTTTAATTTGGGGGTTTTCATTCGAATACATGACTTATCTCTTTTCCTTATTCCTTAAAATATTTTGAGACCTTGAGTGACCTTTCTTGAGTGTGTAGATTGGTATATGCCCGAGTTGATTCGCAATTTACTTATATAGTTCGATTTACCAAATAATGAAATGAGAGCAAAGTAAGGGTACTGGTCACTTATCTTGGGATTCTTGAATACTTACCAATTATAACTCTATGCTACATGATAATTATACTTTCTTATATGTGTTGTGTGAGTAATTTTGTTATTTTAATTCAAAACTTGATCACTTTTGGTGATTTTGAGATAATAAGAGAAGTATACGTGCACGAAGCACGCATTAGGGATAAAGTTGACGACTTCAAATTCACTTTAGTGAATCTTGACAATTAGTTGTATAAAAAAAATAAAATAAAAAGAAGAATGAGCCATTCATATTAGCAAATCAAGCGGAAGAAGTTCGATATTCTCCTTGTCCCAAAAAAATGAGACTGGCGTGTGGTAATGCCAATAATGAGTAGCTATAACTGATGTGTGAATTTTGAGTGTATAAAAATCATTAAATTTAAATCCATCCATTAACCAAGTTTTAATTAAAATATTAATCTCAAATTACACATATGAACAAGTATACTCATCGTAAGTATAATATAGGGAATTAACAAGCATCGATCCTCAAAGGAACAAGTACACACTAATCACTTCTTCATTTATTGTTTAACTGAACTAATAAAGTGATAAGATGATAAAAAGAAAATAAAGAAATATGTACAATTCAAGGATGTAGGAATATGCATTTTAGGCAACTATCCTAGAAAATATGATAATGAACCACTTAGCAGCTATTTCAATTAATCATCATCTTGGCATTATGAAGGAATTAAAATAGAGTTCAATCATTTCCCAAGTCATAAACTCACTATCTCATGATTAAATTAGCACATTTCCCAATCAAACCAACATAACCAAAAAGATGCATAAAACACATCCTTCAACAATTATCCCTATACTCTATGTGATAATAAACATGAAATTAGCCAATAATCCTATACTCTAGGCGAAATTAACTAATATTTGATTGCTTCAGTTCTTTGTCTTAAATTCATTTTCCATGTTCGTTAAGAAATAACAAATATGAAATTATTAAAATTAAATAAACTCCTAACATCGTTTCCCAATTAAATTAGAATCAAATCTAACTTCATTAACTCTTCAAAAATTATAAGTAATCAAACACCAAGAAAGATAGAAAATTGATCAATTAGCTAAATTAATCCAAAAATGATGAATCCTAAAACAATGTCAAATTACAATGAAAACATTAATTACATTACATTATTATTGTAGAATAAAAGAACGAAGGCAAAATAAAGAACTCATAGACAAACCCTCATTCTCTTAATTGAAACACTTCTTGAATAATGCTCATTGAATGATGAATCTCTCATTATTTGAGTGATTGGAAACTTTGATCCTTGGATTCACTCATTTCTCTTATGTTTTTCTTATCTTTATATGCTTCCTTTATGATATCAAAATTCATGGCTTGAGAAGTCTTGGCCAAGTAGAATTCAAAAAATACCAAAATCCTTTGAAAGTTACCAAATTCGTACACAAAATCACCACTGTACAGGTTAGACCTAGCACCGGGTCATTTCGACCCACCTAGTGCCAGGTACATTTTGGTTCGCTCATTATATGTGCTCTGTTTTTCCAAAGTGGACCTGACGCTTGGTGCACTAGCTTGACCTGGAGCCAGGTCAAGGCTGGAAATTTTCACTTTTTATTCGAAATCTCTTAAATCTTGCACAAATTCATCCAAAACACTTTTCACAAGAAAAATATCAAATAAGAAGGAATATTCCTAGTTATTACTTCAAAACTATTTCAAATTAACTTCAAATAATTTGAAAAATAGTGATGAATTTAACCGCTATCACATTCCGCCATGCTTAAGCTTTGTTTGTCCTCATGCAAACAAGAATTAAAGCACTTAAGCAAATGCTTTTGAACAAGTCAAATCAATTCATCAACTTTTTCTTGAGCAAATTCATCCATAATAAAGCAATAATCTTCTTCCAACCTTAAAGAGAAACTCGTCATTCATTTAACCCTTTCAAAACCTTGTAAACTCATGTATTAACCAAACAACCCCAAAGCCATCAAAGTTAAGTTAAACAAGCTTATATCTAGTATAAAAAAAATCATCATACTCCTTAAGCAAAGCATAGATAATATAAATCATACAAGTCAAGCCATTTAACCAATTCAAGCATTATAAACTCAAATTTGCACAACACAAGTTAATGAAATATATAAGAAAAATACTCAATTCTTTTTTTTTTCAATGGCTTAGGGAATTAATAGCCTCAAGTGAATGGATTTCTCTTCACGTACCGTATTAGCCCACTTATAGTCATCATCATTTTTTTAGCATTTCTTCTTTCTTGCCTTTTTTTCTTTTTTTTCCTTTTTTTGCCTTTTTGCCTTTAAGATAGTCTCAATAGAGTACACTAAATAATACTTGCTACTTCTCTCCATAATAACCCCCATTTCAGCAAAAATGTCTTTTTTTTTTTCATTTTTTCTCAAAGATAAAAGTATTTTTTTTCAACTCTTTTTTTTTTTATCTCACATAACAATTGTTTCTTTTTTCACTCATTGTTTTTCTATTTTCCTCACATTCCCTATTCACAATTTAAAGTCAACCAAATTTTAAACCCATAATACAGGAGTTAGCCAATAACTCTTCCTATATTCATCACATCATCTATATTCAAGCTCAAAGAATAAAATAAAACTCAAATATAAAATATAACCAATGTTAACTTAAATTCTCAAGACTTAGCAAAATCGAATTTAATACACAAGTTTACCTTTTAATAAAAATCCAACCATAATGAATGACAAATCTATATCCCATGTTAAAAAGAAAATCATACCTTCATTATAAACAAATAAACTCAATTCAGCTCCACAATTTCTAAATTTTCAACATTTTTCAAATTTTTGAAATAAAAAATTTTCAAAATTTTTCTAAAGTAGCTCGATACCAAGAAAGCACCAAGATAATTGATAAAACTTGGGCAAAGAATATCACCAAACTACTCCCCTATACTTAAACTAGACAATGTCATCATTGGCTAAAAATTAACACACGAAAGTATCTCCAAATGGATCAAAAAAGATAAAGGAGGTAGAAGGTTAAGCAATACTTCCCGAGTACAATAGAGCTCCAATAAATATTAAAACTTGGAATAGAGAGAAGAGCTTGTCTAAGAGGACTTTATTCAGACCTATAAAAGAAAACACAAATAAAAGTATAAGGAAAATAATAACAAAATAAAGTCATGCCTAAATAAAAGAAAACAAACTAAAGAAAAATACTAATAAAAATCCTAACAAAGCAAATAAAGAGACAACTTACTCCCCTACAAGATGGAAAATATTTTCCTTATTTAGGAGGAAATAACACCTAACAACTCCAAACATAAAATAAAGATACAACTCTTTCCACTAATATGGGAAATATTAATTGTAATGAATGTAAATGCATGACCCCCCATCCATAACACATTTTTAGATATACAAATACAGTTTCCAACACAACGATGTAAATTATGTCTAAATAGTGTGTACACATTATAATCACTACTTATCCCTTCAAAAGATTTTAGACAATGAAAACTCCCCTTTGAACCTAGTAGTGTAGATCTTGGAGATGTGAACAAAAAATCCTTACTTTCCAAGGCATGACCTACACTAACTAAATTACCTCCATTTAAATGGGGTGAAGGGTAGAAATTAGCACAGTCTTCTAATGACTTCTTAGGAGGAAGCTTTGAAAAATTCAACTCTTTGAGGTATGTTAAACTAAACACATTATCATTGGCATCCTTATGCTTTATGGATTGAAAGGTACTGGAATGCATCCCTTATTTTTCTGCGATTTTCAATGCCTTGTTTGGAGTCTCCTCAACCAACTTTGGTAGATGTATTCATTTAGAGCACATTCGTTGAGATGACTCTTTAGACCCCCTAATGGATGTGTTTGTTTTGGCACAAAAAAAAAATTTATTGAAGCTTTAATTGACGTCTCACTAAAAGCATTAATTGGAGCTTGCAACCTTGCCAACATATCATCATTATAGCTCTTTTGATTTTTTGCCCATGAATGATTCTTCATGACAATGTTGTAAACCTCAGACAAAAATCAAATAAAAAATAAAAATAATAAAAACAAAGAAAAGAAAAACACACACATTAAATATATTCACAAACTACCTAAATACAAAAGTTAGTAGTATTTACAAGTACTACATAAACTAAGCTAGTCAATTAAGTCACACAATGTTACAAGCAACAAGATGTAGCACATATTTACACAGAGAACATATATACATATTTACGTATAGACATATAAACATGGCTAAATCAATGAAATCCAAGATTTCATGATATTGCTTCCCAGCAACGGCACCACTTGATGTGTAAATTTTTTGTGTATAAAAATCATTAAATTTAAATCCATTCCTTAACTAAGTTTTAATTAAAATATTAATATCAAATTACATATACGAGCAAGTATACTCATCGCAAGCATAGTATAGGGAATTAGCGTGTATCGATCATCAAAGGAACAAGTACACACTAATCACTTTTTATTCAATGTTTAACCAACCTAATAAAGTGATAATATGATTTAAAAAAAATAAAGAAATATGTACAACTCAAAGATGTAGGAATATGCATTTTAGGCAACTATTCTAAAAAATATGATAATGAACCATTTAGCAACTATTTCAATTAATTACCATCTTAGCATCATGAACGAATTAAAATAGAGTTCAATCGTTTCCCAAGTCATAAACTCACTATCTCATGATTAAATTAGTAGATTTCCCAATCAAACCAACATAACAAAAAAAAAAAAATGTATAAAACTTATCCTTCAACAATTATCCCTATACTCTAGATGATAATAAACATGAAATTAGCCAACAACTCTATACTTTAGGCGAAATCAACTAATCTTTGATTACTTCGGTTCTTTATCTTAACTTCATTTCCTATGTCCGTTAAGAAATAACAAATATGAAATTAATAAAATTAAATAAACTCCTAACATTGTTTCCCAAGTCAATTAGAAGTAACTCTAACTTCATCAACTCTTCCATAATTACAAGTAATTGAACACTAAGAATGATAAAAAAAATTGATCAAATAGCTAAATTATTCCAAAGACCATGAATTCCAAAACAATGTCAAATTATAATGAAAACATTAATTACATCATTATTGTAGAATAAGAAAACAAAGATAAAAGAAAGAACTCACAGATAAGCGCTCATTCTCCTCTTTGAAAACCTTCTTAAATAATGCTCCTTGAATGATGAATCTCTCCTTCTTTAAGTGATTGGAAACTCTGATCCTTGGATTCACTCCTTTCTCTTGTGTTTTTCTTGTCTTTGTATGCTTCCTTAATACCAAAATTCATGGCTTGAGAAGTCTTAGCCGAGTAGAATTCAGAAAATACCAAAATCATTTGGAAGATACCAAATTGGTGCACAAAATTGCCATTATACAAGTTAGACCTGGTGCCAGGTACATTCTAGTTTACTCCTCACTTGTGCTCTATTTTTGCTCTATTTTTCTAGAGCTGTACTGGCGCCTGGTGCACTAGCTTGACCGGCACCTGGTCAAGGTTGCAAATTTTTACTTTTTGATCGAGATTTCTTAAATCTTGCACAAATTATCCAAAACACCTTCTACAAGTAAAATATGAAATAGGAAGGAAAATATATAGTTATTACATTAAAATAGTATCTCAAATTAACCTCAAATAACTAAAAAAATAGTGATGGATTTAGCCCCTATCAATAACTACGATGCGTTAGATTTGGGTTATAAAGTCATGTAATTTTAAGTCCATTCCCAATTAAGTTTTATTTAAAATATTAATGTCCAAATCGCATATATGAACAAGTGCACTCATCATTAAGCATAGTATAGGGAATTAATGAGTATTGATTCTTAAAAAACAAGTACAAACTAGTTACTTCTCATTCACTATCTTACCTACTAATTAGAGTGATAAAGAGTAAAAATAAAAATAAAGATTAAAGATAAAATATATACACAACCCTTAGAGAGAAAAATATGAAATTAAATAGTTATTCTTAAAAATATGATATGAATTGTTTAGCACTTATCACAATCAATCATTGTCTTGGTATTGTGAAGGAATAAAGATAGAATTCACTTCTTTCCCAATCTATGGAATCACTATCTCTAGATTAAATTAGCAAATTTTCCAATCAAACCAACATAACCAAAAAGATGCATTAGACTTATTACTTATGAATATCCTTATACTCTAGGAAATATAAATATGAAATTAGCCAATGACCCTGTGCTCTAGGTGAAATCAACCAAATTTTGATTACCTAAGTTCAATTCTTAACATTCTTTCTCAATCCAGTTAAGATAACAATTATAAAATTAATTAATTTGAACTCAATTCAAACTTCGTTTCCCAAGTCTATTAGAAAGAAAATTCAACTTCATTAATCCACCAAAGAAAAACAAGTAATCAATCACCAAGAACAATAATTAATTGATCAAAGACTACATAAATTACAATATCATGAATCTAAAAATAACATCCAACTTCAATTAAAACATTGATTTCATCATTGTTCGAGACAAAAGAAAACAAGGTTTTAGAAAGAACTCATAGACAAGCCCCATTTGTCCCCATTTGAAGACTTTCTTGAAACAATGCTCCTCGAGTGATAAATTCTTCTTCTAATGAGTAACTTCAACTTTTATCCTTGAATTCATCTTTTTTGTACATGAAATAGCATGATTGAAAGAATTAACCCTCTATGTACCTACATGTTTCTAAGATGTTATTGGCTTATATTTATAGTTGCAGAGATTTCCTAAAAATCCAAAAGTCGAAGTAATTTCTAATTTCAATTCAAAAAATTTCGTAAGCTGCAATACATCCACTGACATAGGACAGCATTGAATCAGCCACGGCTTGCTTCTGGAAAAGTTTGGTTTTGTTTGCTCCAAGCCAGTCCAAGTCTCATGCTAGGCCAGCACCAGATGCACTATTTTTGTGATACCTCAATCCCACTAGGGATTGGAATGAGCAGTGTGAATGATATATAAGAATGGGCCAAATTATCCATTATCAACTTCAGATATCTATTTTGGCCCAGTGAGTATGCACGACCAAGTAGTTGACAGTAGGTGTTGCCAAGCCAATAATCGTGCTCCTGGGTTTGCAAGCATGGGGTGTAACAATTTCCCTTGTGATTCTTTGTCTTACACACAAGGTGGTCTAAGGATGATAGTAGCCTTGCCAAGGCTTCACTGTTCCTTCACAAGCCTTCCTTTCTTGATCAAGGCAGTCCAAGGATGAAGCAAGCCTTGGACTGCCCACCACTTTTATTCACTAAGCCATTCGTTGTTCATTTGTTTAGCAAGTGGCTCGGTTGGCTTGGCTAGCATGGCTTGATTTCTCCTTTTAACTTCCATAACTTGCTCTGCTTCCTCTATTTTTAGCTTTAAAATATGGCTTTCGTTGCTTTTCTTCAATACCTCCATTTTAGCTCTTTTTTTTCACCTATTTTTGTGCAATTCTCACAAATATTCCTCAAATGTTAATTCATGTTTGTATAGTATGAGTTTAATGCATCTTTTGGTTGCTTTGGTTTGATTGAAAAATTTGCTAAATTAATCAAATGATAGTGGTTTCATAGATTGGAAATGAAGTGGAATCTACATAAATAAGTTCATGACTTAGGAAACGATTGAATTTTTCTTAGGTTCCTTCATGATGCCAAGATGACAATTGATTATGATGAATGCTAATTGATTCAATATTATATTTTCAAGGTAATTGTCTAGTTATATAAAATTGCATCCTTGAGTTGTAGCTATTTTTATCTTTGTTTATTTTCATTTTTATTCTCTTCTTATTTTATTGGCTAACAATAAATATTTGGATAAAGTAAGGTAGGAATCTAAGTTCTCATGAATTCAAAACTTTCTATTTTCTAGACTATAGGATGGGTATACTACTCATATGTGTGGATGTTTTAATTAAAACTTAATTGATTATGTAATTTATTGGTAATATTTTCTACACTAAAAAAATACACATCACACGGGCTTAATGATCTTCTCAGCCGCCTGGAGCTCTTTTATATGGGATTCATATCTAACTTGTTCATGTTGTAGTTCAATTTGAAATGAAAATATGAATTAGGCAGAGTTTCAAGAACTATGTCAATTTGGCTTTCAGGATCTATCGTTGCGCCTAGGACCTCGGCCTCCTCGAAGTAGGCAATCATCTTGAATAGATGCTCTCAAACCGTTGCCCCTTCAGTCATTCTAATGTTCATGATTGCCCTAAGAGTTTTCTTCCTTGTGGGCCAGCTTTTGTCAGCAAACATGGAATGCAATATCAAATCTATATCATACGCAGTGGCCATCTGCTCATGCTTAGATAGGAGCACACTAGCCGATGACATGGAAGCCAACATGTAGCATTTGGCCATCTCATCAGCTTTCTTCTATGCCTTCTTGGCCTCTCACTCCTAATCAATAGATTCTTCCCCAATCTCAAGATAAGGATCCGTAAGAACATACTTGTACTCCTCGGCAGTGAGTGCTATTTTCAAGTTCCTCCTCCAGTCCACATAATTTGAGCCTGTCAACTTATTCTCCTTGAGAATGATTAACAACGGATTGAAACCAGACATTTATGAAATATTACAAAAAAACATTCATTTAGTTTGTAAGAAATAAAAATGCACATTCTTTACATTAATTCTTTGATAATAGATAACTCTTAACACCATTATCACTAATATAAATAGTTTGGCTCTTAGAAAAGCTAACAGAGCTTCATAGGAAGATTAATAGTATCCTAAGTTAAGTGTATAACCATCACGAATCAAGACTTCCTAAGATAGGTAATAATCTAGAAAAAGTTCCATCGATAGGATGGCCACTAATTCACACCACCTATGGGCAATTTAATACTAAAAACCTCCAACGTAGATTGGTCGATCCTAGCAAATACCCCAAGTTTTTAATTTTACTCTTCCATTAGTTCTAGATACGTTTGGAAATCCATCCTATAAGGGTCATGCTTAGAATGACACGAGGAAATCCACTATCTCTAATGAGAGTTGTGATGAAAGCCATGGGGTCATTAGAACCCCTCTCCCATTTAATCTTTTATTAAAAATAGAGTTTTTAGCCAAAAATAATTTTCATAATCTTATGGTTTTATTAACTTTAGTAAAAATCTAAAATTCAATATTACTCTCTATATTAAGGATTAAATCATTTGAGAGAATAAACTATGAATTTATTTTACTATTCTAAGTTAATAACCAAGAAAAACTTTATTAGATAACCTTAAGTTCAATATTATTCTCTATGTTAATGATTATATCCTTTAAGAGAATAAACTATGAGCTCTTTTATTTTTTAAAGTTTCTTAGATTAAAACTTTTATCAAAGACCTTCCTATCTACTAAGACTTTGGTCTCACAAGAACTCGTGCATTTGATCACAAAAACGAAATAAACATAATAACAAAAATAAACTTTTTCATGCTCAAATTATTCATTTATTCCTAAGTGACCAAATAATGGATTAAACATCAAGAATTATGATCTTGTTTAATCCTAAGGTGGTTGCATCCTTTACTATTCATTTTCATGCAAAAATATTCATCTATAGATAAATAAAAATATTGCAGAAAATTAACCTCATACAATGGTTTCAAAACATGATTATATCTAGGAAAAATTAAGGTACAAAACTCCAGCAATGCTCTCCCTTTTCTTGGACAAAATTGCGCGCATCTGCCTCTGGGTAGAGTGGACCTGGCGTCTGGTCCGTTGGGCCCACCTAGTGCCAGGTCCAATATGTTTCTCCAAAAACTCCAGCTGGATAGAGTGGACCTAGTTGTTGGTCTAATTAGACCACCTAGCACTGGGTCAACTCTGGAGTTCGTCGATTTCTAGAAAAATTCAGCTTTTCAGCCATTTTTCACCCTCAAAAATTCCAACAATCACGTTCTTTGGTCCCCAAGATTTATAGATTAAAAGAATACAATGAAATGCTAAACCAGGTATAAAAAAATTGCCATTACAAGTGCCTATGCCTCTATCCTTGAGGCATACAACGAATCTACTTAAAACCAGAAAAACAATGGAAAAATCATTAGAATACATGATTCGATGCCTCTAACCGCGAGGCATATATGAACTCTAGAAATCAATGTATGAGGGATCACATGAAATCACCAAAGATTCATTTTTAATAGTAATGGAACCACATTTTTCTAGTTTAAACCCTAGTACATGCTTCTAGATGAAAATCGTATCTCTGATACCACTTGAAGGAATCGCGAAAAACTATCAAAGAAAAACGCAACAGAAAATTTTCAATTTTTTGAGCCACATCTAGGAGAGAGCACTTACTTTTCTTGTTTGTCGCAGATTAACTAACGAGGGGCTAGGTTGCACTGGAACCTCTTGCGTTGGAAGAGAAGAAGGAAGCATCTGCTGTTCAACTAGAACTCCCACCAGTCTTCTATTCCTATGCATTAAGTGTCTCCAAGCTTCTTCTCTTCGTCTTCCGGAGTATGACTCTACCTTGTCCTAGGCGTTAGCTTGGTGAGAGATCCTTTCTTGGATAAAATCACTCTAACATAGAGAACGAAGAGAAAGAACGTGGAAGAGAAAACAAGAGGAGATGGCACACTACAAAATTAAACAACATATTTTTTTTCCTACATATTTCGGCCAGCCATAGGGCTTCCAAAGTCCTAATGGCCGAAATCACCAAGCCCATTTGGGCCAGCTGTTGTGCTAAAAAAATAGTGCAAGACTGACTCAATCCTCTTAATTAATTAATTATCTTTTCTAGGCCTCAATAAATACCTATGACTAAGTAATTAATTCTAGTTGGACTGTTAATATATTTTAGCATATATTAGCCCAATTAATTAATTTATCCCAACCCAATTCTCTTAATTAATTAATTAATTATCTTTTTCAGGTTTTAACAAAACCCATGACTAATTAATTAATTATATTGGACTCTTGGAAGAAATTTTATTTCTCTTCCAAATAATTATCCATTAAGCCCGCATTGTGTCTAAACAACACCAAGATAACTTGGGTTACTCTGGGGACTAAAAGACATATTATTCATGGATACTAAATTGACCAAAATGCCCTTACTATTAAATAGCCACATTTTATCATTTAAAATATTTTCATTTATCACCATATGAAAATATTAACTCCAAGAATAATATTGCTAAAGCAATATCTCTGACCTACAGGTGAAATGATAGAAATACCCTTCTATGGAACAACTATCAGTAAGACATGATAAATGTACTAACACCTATCTCAAAGACATCCACCATCCTTAGATCTCTAGTCCAATAATTCATGACTCACTTGAATATACTTGCTTATCATTAGAAGCTACCCAAAAGCACACATTCTAGAGTCACGTTCCCAAGGCCCTAGATTATTAGATTAACCTGGACAATCACAAGGGGTAATTTAACTTCACTAAGTGAAGCATAGAAACATTGTTGCATGTGTCTGTCTTAACTAACTAGAGTAATACACCCAACATACAAGAATATTGATCTCACAAAAAAATCTCACCCAATATACATCAAAGTATAAAACTTTAGCTTCACCAACCACCAACTCACACTCAAGGATGAAGGTATCCATCCACACTTTAGCAGTATTAGTCTAGTCTCTATAATTATAGTACTTTAAGAGGGACCACTATTACATGTCCAGTTCTATGTATTCGAAATACGCTTATACTTATGATATGAGTGAACTACTCACTGATTTAAGGTAAACCATTCCTCATTAGAAATAATTGCATAATAGTCTTACCTTGATGAAATGTCTAGTTCCATCAAATGACTAAGAACTTAATTTTACTTGTAATTTTACTTGTATAACAAGTACTCATGGTCTATACCTTACTATGAAGAACAACCCAACACATAAACCATTACTTGTCATACTTGGACCTTTAAATATGCAATAATATAACAAATAAATTAAATTGAATGAATAAATATTTTATTGCAATATATTTATATATAATACATAGTGTTTGAGAGCATACTTTCCAACAGGTGCCTCCTCTTGTTGTGGCTTAGACATGCCAACTTGGCAACGTCTCTTAGTTTAACCCATGTATCCATTGTAACCTCATACTTGTAACCACAATGATGGAGAACCTATTCAGTAATGACATTATTAGTAGTAGTAGTCTCCACAAATTCACCTTCCATACAAATTCCAAAAACATGTCAAACCTATGTAATTACCAAGGGAAGATCAAATGCTTTGGAAGCAAGGCCATAAGCCGTTACTTCTTGCAGAGAAGTTAGCAACAAAGGGCAAGGGGAATAAGTTATTTATGAAGCAATTTATAAAGGACATAGACATTAAATTACTCTAGCTTCATGCAAACTACTCACTCGAGAAAAAATATTTAAGCACAAAAGATGCATAATAACTCTCAAGTGAGGAGCAAGATTATTGTTAGAAAAAAAGATATAACCACTTTTAGATGTTCTAAACCTTAAATCCAATTAATTACAAGTAGCATGTAAATCCCAATTAGGTTTAGAAGTAATTTTCTTATTATGGTAATCAATTTCTATCCACGGACCTCCATTAGGAATTCTCAAGATCATTGCCAAACTACGCCTATCTAAGTCCATGAACGTATCCTTTATCGCAACTTTTATCTTCCTGAGGTGCCTTTTCTTTTTATCCTGCATGTTAACATAATGGTGAATGAAGTTGGTGAATGGAAGAGAGTTAGAGGTGAAAATAGGAAAATAAATTGTGGATGAAGAGAAAAGTAGGTGGAGATTTGAAATTTGGTGGGAAAATTGTTGAAAGAGTGAAATAAAATGAAGAAGAGGGACAGATATGGTGACTGCGGTGAAGAGGAGCAAAGAAGATGGAAAGCAAGTGATAGAAGAAAAAGAAAGAAGGAACTGGGAAAGAAAAAGGAATTTTGGGAGAAAAAGGAAAAAAACAAGGAAAAAAAAAGGGGATCTGGTGGAAAAGGAAAAGAAGAAAACAAAGCAACGGTCATCTAGGAAGGATAAAGGAAAAAAAAAAAGAAAACGAAAAGAGAAAAGAGAAAATAAAAGGAAAGGCCGGCTATTTTTGGTCAAAAGTTGGCCATTTTTTTAAATACATAAAATAAAACAAAATTACATGCCCCACACACAAAACCGAGCCAGGCTTGATGAAAGTCATGGTCCACGAGTCATTATTTTTTATTTATTTCCTGACTAAAAAATAGACTCTTTTTTTTTCTTTTTTTTCTTCTTTTTTAAAAATAAATAAAAAATAAAAGCTAGTGTAAGTTAATGCATGAACACAATATGTTTAAAAGAAAAAATGCACAAAATAAAAATTAAATTAAAGAGTGAAAAATTAGCTGGAAATTAGAAAAAATAAACAAATAAATTTGTCGTGTCTAAAATATCATGTGATCTAGCGCAATATAAATGAAGTTCAAAACCTACAAAATAAAAAGAGTTAGTATTAACTCAAAATTTATGATGTAATAATTATTAAATATTAGAATACAATTAATACACATATGAATATCGAGTTAGTCAAATTAAATAGGTAAATATACAATATATACAAATGTACAAAAACAAGTTAGTAATTATGAACATGTCTCTACCTATTTACATATTTACAAAAAACATATATACATATTTATATATAGACATATAAACATTGTTAAATCAATGAATTTCAAGTTTTCATGATATTGCTCCCCAACATCGGCGCCAAAAACTTGATGCATTAGATTTGGGTTATAAAAATCATGCAATTTTAAGTCCATTCCCAATTAAGTTTTAATTAGAATATTAATCCCCAAATCACACATATGAGCGAGTGCACTCATCATTAAGTATAGTATAAGAAATTAACAAGTATTGATCCTCAAGAAATAAGTACACACTAATCATTTCTCATTCACTGTCTAGCCTACTAATTAGAGAAATAAAGAGTAAAAATAAAAACAAAGATAAAAGATAAAATATATACACAACTCTTGGAGAGAAAAACATATATAATTAAATAGTTACTCTTAAGAACATGATATGAACTATTTATCACTTATCACAATCAATCATTGTCTTTCTACCATAAAAGAATAAAGACAAGAATCCACTTCTTTACTAATCTATTGAATCACTATCTCCTAATTAAATTAGCAGAATTCCCAATCAAACTAACAAAACAAAAAAGATGTATTAAACTCATTCCTCATAAATATCCTTATGCTCTAGGCAATATAAACATAAAATTAGCCAATGACCATATGTTCTAGGTGAAATTAACTAATCTTTGATTACCTAAGATCAATTCTTAATTTTTTTCCCCAATCCAATTAAGATAACAATTATAAAATTAATTAATTTGAACTCAATTTTAACTTTGTTTCCTAAGTCCATTAGAAAGGAAATTTAACTTTATTAATCCTCCAAAGAAAAATAAGTAATCAAATACCAAGAACAATAATTAATTGATCAAAGACTACATAAAATTACAATATCATGAATCTGAAAATAACATCCAACTTCAATTAAAAAATTAATTTCATCATTGTTCAAGAAAAAAGAAAACAAAGTTTTTAGAAAGAACTCATAGACAAGCCCTCTTCTTCCTCCTTTGAAGACTTCTTGGAAACAATACTCCTCGAGTGATGAATTCTTTTTTTAATGAGTAACTTCAGCTTTAGAATTCTTCTTCTAATGGATGAATCCGAAAATAACATCCAACTACAATTAAAACATTGATTTCATCATTGTTCAAGAAAAAAGAAAACAAATGTTTTAGAAAAAACTCATAGACAAGACATCGTTTTCCTCATTTGAAGACTTCCTAAAAACAATGCTCCTCGAGTGATGAATTCTTCTTCTAATGAGTAACTTCAGCTTTTATCCATGACTTCATCTTTCTTGTACATGAAAAGATTAAAGGATTGAAAAAATTAACCCTCTATGTACCTACATGTTTCTAAGATGTTTTTGGCTTTTATTTATAGTTGCAGAGATTTCCTAAAAGGTTAAAAGTCTGAAGAAGTAATTTCCAATTTCAATTTAGAAAATTTCGTAAGCTGGAATAATTATACCGACTTAAGATAGCATTGAACCAGCGGCGGATCAAAGTTCTTGCTCCGACTGTGGCTTGCTACTGGAAAAGTTTGCTTTTGTTTGCTCCAAGCTAGTCCTAGGCTCATGCTTCGTGGTCACCGGATGCACTGTTTCCCTTGTGATTGTTGTCTCACACAAAAGGTGGTCTAAGGATGACAATAGCCTTACAAAGGCTTTATCGTCCCTTCACTGGCCTTCCTTCCTTGATCAAGGCGATCCAAGCCTAAAGCAAGCCTTGGACCGCCCACCACTTTTATTCACTAAGCCAATCATTGTTTATTTGTCTATCTAAGTGGCTTGGTTGGCTTGGCTAGCCATGGCTTGATTTATGCTTTTAAACTTTTGTGGCTTGCTCTGTTTTCTCTGTTTCTAGCTTCCAAATATGGTTTTCGTTGCTTTTCTTCAATAGCTTTGTTTTACCTTCCTTTTTTTTCACCTCATTTCGTGCAATTTTCACAAATGTTCCTCAAATGTTAATTCTACACAAAATATAGCAAAGTGAGGGGAAATAATGACATTTAATCTATTGATGTGTTCGAACTTGGGTATAAAAATCATACAAAAACTAAGCACATTCCCAATCAAGTTTAAATTAAAATGTTCAACCCAAATCACACATATGAACAAGCGTACTCATCATTAACCAAGCATATGGTTCAAATGAGTGTCGATCCTGCAGAAACAAGTAGACATTAGTTACCTTTCTTTCATTGTTTAATCGACTCAATAAAGTGAAAAATAAATAAAAATAAAAATAAAATAAAAGAAATTCAAAATAAAAATATATACATGTCAAGGATGTAGATTTATGTAATTTGAACTATTATTTAGACAACCATGCGAGTGTCGATCCTGAGTAAAGAAGTAGACATTAGTTACCTTTCTTTCATTGTTTAATCGACTCAATAAAGTGAAAAATAAATAAAAATAAAAATAAAATAAAATAAATTCAAAATAAAAATATATACATGTCAAGGATGTAGATTTATGTACTTTGAACTATTATTTAGACAACCATGCTCTTAAAGTACCCAACCTTTATCATAACTAATTATTCTCTTGGCATCATGGAGAATTAATTTAGACTCACTTCTTTCCCAATCCACGAATCCCTATCTTCTAGGTAACTTAGTATCACATACTCTGTCCCAACCAGTCTTACCCAAAAGATGCATTAAACACAATTCTCTGATTAAGTCCCATTCTCAGGCAAACTTAACCTATGAAATTAACCAATTGAATTCATATTCTGGCAGACATCAATTAACCTTTAATTATTACATGTTCTTAACAATTAACCCAATTTTTACGTAAGTTAAAAGACAACAAATATGAAATCAATCAATTGAACCACCATTAACCCTATTTTCAAGCAAGTCAACGGAAAACAATCAATTAATCTTGTAATAAGCACGAGTAATTAAATACCAAGAATAATAATCAATTAATCAAAAGATCAAATATCTTTAAACATCATGAATATCTAAAACAATGCCAAATTACAATAAAACAATTAACCTATCATTGTAAAGAAAAAGAAAACAAAGTTAAAGAAAACACTCATAGACAAGCCTCATTCTTCTTTCTTTGAAGACCTTCTTGTACAACCCTCCTTGAACCTGAAGAATTCCTCCTTTGATTGAGTAATTTTCTATAATAATCAATGAATTCGCCCATTTTTCCTTCTGTTTTTCATCTATTTATTGCCTTAGGCAGTGCCTCAAACTCGTAGGTACAAAGTTCTTGGCCGAGTAGAAGTTGAAAGATACTAAAATTCCTCGGATTACCAAAAACCGCATAGAAAAATCACAGACACCGCCTTAGCTTTAAGGCACAGACTGGCGTCGCTTTGGTTCCGTCGCTCTCTCGTTTCAATAATTTTTACGTCAGCTCGAAATTCGTTTCAATAGTGCATGGCCGGCGCCGGATCTAGGGTCCTAGCCGGTACTGTCTCTCCTCTGTTTTGCGACGTTTTTGTTCCATTTTACCCTAAAAATCTGAAATAATGAACAAAATACCTTTCCAAGGGTAAAATCTCAAATATGAAGGAATATGACTAGTTATTGAACAAAATGTATCACAAAAGAACCTCAAATAACTAGAAAAAACATGACTAATTTAGCCCCAATCATCTATAAAACACATCATAAATACCTATAAAATCTGTGTATAATTTATCCTTATCATGCATACTCAAAAGACAATGATCAACAAACCTTTTTGGTACAACAGTTAGATTCTCGCCTTATTTCATGCGAATTTTTTTTTTAGAGTAGATTTTTTTTTGAATAAAAATGACAAGGAGACCATCGACTTGGCCTTCGTATAATAGGCTTTTTCCTCCCTACAATAAGAAAATGTGTGCAAATAGCAAGCATTTGCTTTTCGTCCAGTGAAACACAACCTTTGATGTGATTAGATAACATTGAAAGATGAGAAAAATAAAAAATTTTTCCTTGATCTAGTGCGAAGTTCGCCAAGTGATCGGCAACTACATTCCTTCGCAAAAGACGTGCTTGAAAACTACATTGCAAAACTTAGGTACAAATATCTCAACCAGTTGCCTAGTATGTAGCCCTTTCCACCTAAAGAAATGCCCCTCAGAGATCTACTGAACTAACATCTTGCTATCACTTTGAATTTGTATGTTTGTCAGACCAAGCGTCTAACGCAAATGCAACCTTTTTACCAAAACATGCAATTTCGCCTGGAAACTATCCGTAATACCAATATAACCTTAGGAAATACATAAAAAAAATTCCTCTTGTCACTTCTCACTATCATTCTAATTGCTGAAAGTTCAAGGTTGCCTTTGCAAGCTCCATTAATGTTCAGAACAATCTCCTTTGGTTCTCCTTTCAACCAGTTGATCGCCATAATTTACTTAGGTTTAGAAGATTTCCAGGTGATAAGAAATACCTTTGAAAACTCACTAAATCTGGTAACATATTTAACTAGAAACGCCTACATGTTCATAACAAATGAGTGGACACTTGAATGATGAAGTGTAGTCAGGTTGAACTGGAGACATTCACTCCTACACTTGTACCTACATACCAAAAAAGAGCGGGGATATCACCCCGTCCAATGGACTAGAGGTCTATATAACGAGGTAGAAAATAAAAATGGCTAAATAAAATAGAAGCAATGATCTCATTATAATTGAATCAAAACTTATACAAGTTTGAAATTCAAAACTAACAATTGTCTCTCAAAAGGAATACAAAGCTAAAACGGAATAAAATAAACCTCCAACTCTTATTCATCCAACTCTGCTCAATAAAAGCACTCCATTGAAATCATGATATAAAACAAGTGTGAGATTGACATCTCGATAAGTCCCGTGTGTGCGAATATCACATTAAACATTTCATGTATGCAAGGTTTATCAAATCACAAAATATATTTGCAAGTTAATTTTCGTCAATAAAAAGCCATTGAGTAAAGCAAAGCTCATCATACTCAAAACAATTCTCAATAAATCATCCACTCATCAATACCATAGATTCATAAAGTAGGGATTAGTAATGATTCAATAATAATATCAAAGTCCATATCATGATTACTATCATGATAGCCTCCCAATATAACTGTTCAACGCTAGGCAAGTGGGTAATTTGCCCACTAGGGTGATATACTCCTCCATCTCTACACCCAACACACTCGGTTATCCAATCCGGATCAATAAAGTCTACATGAACCAACATGCTTGCTTGGACCAGATCGACTAAGTAGTACTATCATCTCTTTAAGCAAAATTCCTCTTCTAGAGGTAGCCTCCCGCCGTAAGACTCATTCTAACTCTCCAAGACTAGTACTACTAGCCTATCCCCACTAAATACTCAATGCTCGCCATTTAGGTGTAGTAATCATTTTCCTTGTTTTCAAAATCACCGATTATCTTATCTTTGCAAAACGTAGTTTTCACACCAAGCTTTTCAAAACATTTTAGTCATAATGGAAAGGAAACCATTTTTCAGTTAAAAGTTGAGATTTGACAAAATCGTTTAGAAAATAAAATATTCACATTCTAAATCCAAGTATCAAAGTATCACCATAACATTTCATCATGTTTCAATCAACATTTCATTCAACGTGCCAATCATTATATTGATACCATTTCAACATCATTGTACAAAAGACTTGCAAACATGTATGATTTAGCAAAATAGATATGCAGAGGACTTACTTGAATATTCTGAATTAATCAACCAAAGCAATGCTTGTCAGCACTTCCACTTCCTCGCCTTATCTAAAATCAATGATTCTATAATTAGAATCCAAATATGAATCCACTTATCTTTTCATGCATCATGAATCCCTATGATCTTATTAATCATCTAATTCATCCATAGCATCTAGATGGATTAATTCATTAAATCACCTCTATAGCTTTCCATGGTTGTGCATCTCATCATTATACATGCTTATAATCGATTCACATCTTCTATATAATGACTTATATTATTTGTCTACCATTATCATATAATAGACCATATTTGTTTTAAAAGATCTCATCTTTAATCAACATGCATTAAATCTAGGTCATCATAGCAATATCCAATCATGTTTTACTCTATATAAACCTAGTTTACAGTATTGCACCATCGAACCTCATCAATTCTATCTATTCATACTTTTCATGTAAGACTTCATGCATAATAGCACCACTATAAAGTCAACCTTATTTAAATTAGTAAAATTAAGCCTCAAATACCTCTTTGATGACACAACAAAAGCAATGGGGATGTCTTTAGTGCTTGGTTGAGATTATTTTGGAAAAAAGAGTTGATTGGTGGCTCTTGGACCCTTAGTTCAAAAATCTCCAATAATAGGGAGAAGAATTAGCCCCTTGATGATTGAGATTTAGGAGAAAAGAAGAAGAATAATTGAATAAAATTTGAAAGAGGTTGAAAGGTTACTCACCTTAGGTTTAGTTTTCACTTTTGGAGAGGATTGAAGTTTGCAATGGCCGAATACTTAGAGAGGGTGGCAGCTGGAATTTCATGCAATAGAGGGTGCTTAGGGTTTGATTAAGGGCTTGTTTGATGTTGGGAATAGGTTAGGGTTGGGTGTTTTTGTGTTTGGAAGAGTTGCTCTTTGTTTTGGACTCTTGATCACAACAAAGCAAAAATGGCAGCTTTTGTTCTTCTTGTTGTGGCGTATTTTGATAACATTTTGTGTCTGGTTTTTGGTTGCCAATATGACCGAAATAGTGAGGGAAAAGGAGGAAGAAAATGGTTGGTTTTTCGGTTCTTGTATTGGCGAAAGAAGAGAAGAAAAATGATGGCTTTTATGTTGTTGTTTTTGGCTAAAACAAGAGCGAATTTTGATAGCAATAGGGGCTGGAATTTTCATGTGTGATTGTGTGCTTATGGTGGCCAAAACTAGGGTAAAAGGTGAGGGAAAATCTGGTTGTTTGCTTTTAATTGGTTGGAATTACTTAGGGTAGATTTCTCCTATATTTTAGAGAGTTTTGAGTGGAACTAAATGTTCTATAAGGTGGCGGCTAAGGTTCTTGTTTTTCCAGAAATTTTAAGGCAAGAAAATAGATTATTAATTCAAGAAATAATTTAGTTAATACCCTAATTTATTTTAGACAAAAATAATTAATTAAAAGATAATCAGACTGAGAGATAAAATCTAGTTTTTATGTGATAAAACTGAATTTTCTTTCTTCTTAATTCTTAATTTTCGAAAATCACCTAATACCAAGAAATATTTATTTCAATTAAGAATTTAACATTATTTCTTTATTTCCAATTAAAACTCTTTAGGGAAAATTAATTTGGAGAAACTTTTCTTCTATTAAAAATAATAGCTAAAATATAGCTTTCAAGGTAAAGGCTTCTATATTTTATTTCCTTAGTAAATCTTTTGGATAA
>JANUWF010000582.1:0-50136 GCA_026120185.1 Voacanga thouarsii | reverse complement strand
GAATAATTGAGAAATTTATTCTTCAGTGGTAAATCCCTGGCAGATTGCTATGTATTTGCCACGAAATCAACTCAATTGACCAATTCCATAGCAATTCCGTGGCCAATTGTCACGGATTTGCGGAGGAATCAGTAAATAAAAATAAATTTAACTTTCTTTTTATCTCTATTTTGCCTAACATATTTTTTGATATATTCTCAGTCGTTATAGATTCAATTAAACTCAAAATGCTCATCGAAACATTTCAAAATAGATAGCAAGCCTATTTTACACCTTATTGTTACACGTATAAATTACTTTATGAATTCAAGTAACATATGAATATTATTGAAATCGATAAACAATAAGGTGGTGTTTCAAAGAGTATATTAATGAATACAAGAATTTATATTTGCTCTCAATAGTTTTTGAATTAAAATTAATATGAATTAATACAATAAAAGAATTGGCAAAAAAATGTAAAAAATCAAATCTGTAGTAGATCCCAAGCAGACTGTAGCCACGGAATAATTGAGAAATTTATTCTTCAGTGGTAAATTCCTGGCAGATTACTACGAATTTGTCATGAAATCAACTCAATTGACCAATTCCATAGCAATTCCATGTCTAATGGTCACGGATTTGCTGAGGAATCTGAAAATAAAAATAAATTTAACTTTCTTTTTATCTCTATTTTGCCTAACATATTTTTTGATATATTCTCGGTCGTTATAGATTCAATTAAACTCAAAATGCTCATCGAAACATTTCAAAATAGGTGACATGCCTATTCACACCTTGTTGTTACACGTATAATTTACTTTATGAATTCAAGTAACATATGAATATTATCGAAATCGATAAACAATAAGGTGGTGTTTCATAGAGGAGATTAAGGAATACAAAAATTTATATTTGCTCTCAATAGTTTTTGAATTAAAATTAATATGAATTAATATAGTAAAAGAATTTGCAAAAAATGTAAAAAATCAAATCCGTAGTAGATCCCATGCAGTACGCCACAGATTAGCCTCAGAATAGTTGAGAAATTTATTCTTTAGTGGTAAATGCTTGGCATATTGCTACGAATTTGCCACGGAATCAACTCAATTGACCAATTCCATAGCAATTCCGTGGCCAATGGTCACGGATTTGCTGAGGAATCAGAAAATAAAAATAAATTTAACTTTCTTTTTATCTCTATTTTGCCTAACATATTTTTTGATATTTTCTCGGTCATTATAGATTCAATTCAACTCAAAATGCTCATCGAAACTTTTCAAAATAAGTAACACGCCTATTTTACACCTTGTTGTTACACGTATAATTTACTTTATGAATTCAAGTAACATATGAATATTATCCATTGGCCAATTCCATAGAAATTCCGTCGCCAATGGTCACGGATTTGCTGAGGAATCAGAAAATAAAAATAAATTTAACTTTCTTTTTATCTCTATTTTACCTAACATATTTTTTTATTTATTCTCAGTCATTATAGATTCAATAAACTCAAAATGCTCATCGAACCACTTCAAAATAGGTAACACGCCTATTTTACACCTTGTTGTTACACGTATAATTTACTTTATGAATTCAACTAACATACGAATATTATCGAAATCGGTAAACAATAAGGTGGTGTTTCAAAGAGTATGTTAATGAATACAAGAATTTATATTTGCTCTCAATAGTTTTTGAATTAAAATTAATATGAATTAATATAATAAATGAATTGGCAAAAAAATGTAAAAAATCAAATCCGTATTAGATCCCAAGCATACTTGCCACGTATTAGCCACGGAATAATTGAGAAATTTATTCTTCGAGTGGTAAATTCCTGGCAGATTACTACGAATTTGTCATGGAATCAACTCAATTGACCAATTCCATAGCAATTCCATGGCTAATGGTCACGGATTTGCTGAGGAATCTGAAAATAAAAATAAATTTGACTTTCTTTTTATCTCTATTTTGCCTAACATATTTTTTGATATATTCTCAGTCGTTATAGATTCAATTAAACTCAAAATGCTCATCGAAACATTTCAAAATAGGTGACATGCCTATTCACACCTTGTTGTTACACGTATAATTTACTTTATGAATTCAAGTAACATATGAATATTATCGAAATCGATAAACAATAAGGTGGTGTTTCATAGAGGAGATTAAGGAATACAAAAATTTATATTTGCTCTCAATAGTTTTTGAATTAAAATTAATATAGTAAAAGAATTTTCAAAAAATGTAAAAAATCAAATCCGTAGTAGATCCCATGCAGACTGCCACAGATTAGCCTCAGAATAGTTGAGAAATTTATTCTTTAGTGGTAAATGCTTGGCATATTGCTACGAATTTGCCACAGAATCAACTCAATTGACCAATTCCATAGCAATTCCGTGGCCAATGGTCACGGATTTGCTGAGGAATCAGAAAATAAAAATAAATTTAACTTTCTTTTTATCTCTATTTTGCCTAACATATTTTTCGATATATTCTCAGTCGTTATAGATTCAATTAAACGCAAAATGCTCATCGAAACATTTCAAAATAGGTGACATGCCTATTCACACCTTGTTGTTACACGTATAATTTACTTTATGAATTCAAGTAACATATGAATATTATCGAAATCGATAAACAATAAGGTGGTGTTTCATAGAGGAGATTAAGGAATACAAAAAATTATATTTGCTCTCAATAGTTTTTGAATTAAAATTAATATAAATTAATATAGTAAAAGAATTTGCAAAAAAATGTAAAAAATCAAATCCGTAGTAGATCCCATGCAGACTGCCACAGATTAGCCTCAGAATAGTTGAGAAATTTATTCTTTAGTGGTAAATGCTTGGCAGATTGCTACGAATTTGCCACGGAATCAACTCAATTGACCAATTCCATAGCAATTCCGTGGCCAATGGTCACGGATTTGCTGAGGAATCAGAAAATAAAAATAAATTTAACTTTCTTTTTATCTCTATTTTGCCTAACATATTTTTTTATTTATTCTCAGTCGTTATAGATTCAATTAAACTCAAAATGCTCATCGAACCACTTCAAAATAGGTAACACGCCTATTTTACACCTTGTTGTTACACGTATAATTTACTTTATGAATTCAAGTAACATATGAATATTATCGAAATCGATAAACAATAAGGTGGTGTTTCAAAGAGTATGTTAATGAATACAAGAATTTATATTTGCTCTCAATAGTTTTTGAATTAAAATTAATATGAATTAATATAATAAATGAATTGGCAAAAAAATGTAAAAAATCAAATCCGTATTAGATCCCAAGCATACTGCCACAGATTAGCCACGGAATAATTGAGAAATTTATTCTTCAGTGGTAAATTCCTGGCAGATTACTACGAATTTGTCACGGAATCAACTCAATTGACCAATTCCATAGCAATTCCATGGCTAATGGTCACGGATTTGCTGAGGAATCTGAAAATAAAAATAAATTTGACTTTCTTTTTATCTCTTTTTTGCCTAACATATTTTTTGATATATTCTCTGTCGTTATAGATTCAATTAAACTCAAAATGCTCATCGAAACATTTCAAAATAGGTAACATGCCTATTCACACCTTGTTGTTACACGTATAATTTACTTTATGAATTCAAGTAACATATGAATATTATCGAAATCGATAAACAATAAGGTGGTGTTTCATAGAGGAGATTAAGGAATACAAAAATTTATATTTGCTCTCAATAGTTTTTGAATTAAAATTAATATAAATTAATATAGTAAAAGAATTTGCAAAAAATGTAAAAAATCAAATCCGTAGTAGATCCCATGCGATCGCCACAGATTAGCCTCGGAATAGTTGAGAAATTTATTCTTTAGTGGTAAATCCATGGCGTATTGCTACGAATTTGCCACGGAATCAACTCGAATTGACCAATTCCATAGCAATTCCGTGGCCAATGGTCACGGATTTGCTGAGGAATCAGAAAATAAAAATAAATTTAACTTTCTTTTTATCTCTATTTTGCCTAACATATTTTTTGATATATTCTCAGTCGTTATAGATTCAATTAAACTCAAAATGCTCATCGAAACATTTCAAAATAGGTAACATGCCTATTCACACCTTGTTGTTACACGTATAATTTACTTTATGAATTCAAGTAACATATGAATATTATCGAAATCGATAAACAATAAGGTGGTGTTTCATAGAGGAGATTAAAGGATACAAAAATTTATATTTGCTCTCAATAGTTTTTGAATTAAAATTAATATAGTAAAAGAATTTGCAAAAAAATGTAAAAAATCAAATCCGTAGTAGATCCCATGCAGATCGCCACGGATTAGCCTCGGAATAGTTGAGAAATTTATTCTTTAGTGGTAAATGCTTGGCGGATTGCTACGAATTTGCCACGGAATCAACTCAATTGACCAATTCCATAGCAATTCCGTGGCCAATGGTCACGGATTTGCTGAGGAATCAGAAAATAAAAATAAATTTAACTTTCTTTTTATCTCTATTTTGCCTAACATATTTTTTGATTTATTCTCAGTCGTTATAGATTCAATTAAACTCAAAATGCTCATCGAACCACTTCAAAATAGGTAACACGCCTATTTTACACCTTGTTGTTACACGTATAATTTACTTTATGAATTCAACTAACATACGAATATTATCGAAATCGGTAAACAATAAGGTGGTGTTTCAAAGAGTATGTTAATGAATACAAGAATTTATATTTGCTCTCAATAGTTTTTGAATTAAAATTAATATGAATTAATATAATAAATGAATTGGCAAAAAAATGTAAAAAATCAAATCCGTATTAGATCCCAAGCATACTGCCACAGATTAGCCACGGAATAATTGAGAAATTTATTCTTCAGGGGTAAATTCCTGGCAGATTACTACGAATTTGTCACGGAATCAACTCAATTGACCAATTCCATAGCAATTCCATGGCTAATGGTCACGGATTTGCTGAGGAATCTGAAAATAAAAATAAATTTGACTTTCTTTTTATCTCTATTTTGCCTAACATATTTTTTGATATATTCTCAGTCGTTATAGATTCAATTAAACTCAAAATGCTCATCGAAACATTTCAAAATAGGTGACATGCCTATTCACACCTTGTTGTTACACGTATAATTTACTTTATGAATTCAAGTAACATATGAATATTATCGAAATCGATAAACAATAAGGTGGTGTTTCATAGAGGAGATTAAGGAATACAAAAATTTATATTTGCTCTCAATAGTTTTTGAATTAAAATTAATATAGTAAAAGAATTTTCAAAAAATGTAAAAAATCAAATCCGTAGTAGATCCCATGCAGACTGCCACAGATTAGCCTCAGAATAGTTGAGAAATTTATTCTTTAGTGGTAAATGCTTGGCAGATTGCTACGAATTTGCCACGGAATCAACTCAATTGACCAATTCCATAGCAATTCCGTGGCCAATGGTCACGGATTTGTTGAGGAATCAGAAAATAAAAATAAATTTAACTTTCTTTTTATCTCTATTTTGCCTAACATATTTTTTGATATATTCTCAGTCGTTATAGATTCAATTAAACTCAAAATGCTCATCGAAACATTTCAAAATAGGTAACATGCCTATTCACACCTTGTTGTTACACGTATAATTTACTTTATGAATTCAAGTAACATATGAATATTATCGAAATCGATAAACAATAAGGTGGTGTTTCATAGAGGAGATTAAGGAATACAAAAAATTATATTTGCTCTCAATAGTTTTTGAATTAAAATTAATATAAATTAATATAGTAAAAGAATTTGAAAAAAATGTAAAAAATCAAATCCGTAGTAGATCCCTTGCAGACTGCCACAGATTGGCCACAAAATAGTTGAGAAATTCATTCTTTAGTGGTAAATGCTAGGCAGATTGCTACGAATTTGCCATAGAATCAACTCAATTGGCCAATTCCATAGAAATTCCGTGGCCAATGGTCACGGATTTGCTGAGGAATCAGAAAATAAAAATAAATTTAACTTTCTTTTTATCTCTATTTTGCCTAACATATTTTTTTATTTATTCTCAGTCATTATAGATTCAATTAAACTCAAAATGCTCATCGAACCACTTCAAAATAGGTAACACGCCTATTTTACACCTTGTTGTTACACGTATAATTTACTTTATGAATTCAAGTAACATATGAATATTATCGAAATCGATAAACAATAAGGTGGTGTTTCAAAGAGTATGTTAATGAATACAAGAATTTATATTTGCTCTCAATAGTTTTTGAATTAAAATTAATATGAATTAATATAATAAATGAATTGGCAAAAAAATGTAAAAAATCAAATCCGTATTAGATCCCAAGCATACTGCCACAGATTAGCCACGGAATAATTGAGAAATTTATTCTTCAGTGGTAAATTCCTGGCAGATTACTACGAATTTGTCACGGAATCAACTCAATTGACCAATTCCATAGCAATTCCATGGCTAATGGTCACGGATTTGCTGAGGAATCTGAAAATAAAAATAAATTTGACTTTCTTTTTATCTCTATTTTGCCTAACATATTTTTTGATATATTCTCAGTCGTTATAGATTCAATTAAACTCAAAATGCTCATCGAAACATTTCAAAATAGGTGACATGCCTATTCACACCATGTTGTTACACGTATAATTTACTTTATGAATTCAAGTAACATATGAATATTATCGAAATCGATAAACAATAAGGTGGTGTTTCATAGAGGAGATTAAGGAATACAAAAATTTATATTTGCTCTCAATAGTTTTTGAATTAAAATTAATATAAATTAATATAGTAAAAGAATTTGCAAAAAATGTAAAAAATCAAATCCGTAGTAGATCCCATGCAGACTGCCACAGATTAGCCTCAGAATAGTTGAGAAATTTATTCTTTAGTGGTAAATCCATGGCAGATTGCTACGAATTTGCCACGGAATCAACTGAATTGACCAATTCCATAGCAATTCCGTGGCCAATGGTCACGGATTTGCTGAGGAATCAGAAAATAAAAATAAATTTAACTTTCTTTTTATCTCTATTTTGCCTAACATATTTTTTGATATATTCTCAGTCGTTATAGATTCAATTAAACTCAAAATGCTCATCGAAACATTTCAAAATAGGTAACATGCCTATTCACACCTTGTTGTTACACGTATAATTTACTTTATGAATTCAAGTAACATATGAATATTATCGAAATCGATAAACAATAAGGTGGTGTTTCATAGAGGAGATTAAGGAATACAAAAAATTATATTTGCTCTCAATAGTTTTTGAATTAAAATTAATATAAATTAATATAGTAAAAGAATTTGAAAAAAATGTAAAAAATCAAATCCGTAGTAGATCCCATGCAGATCGCCACGATTAGCCTCAGAATAGTTGAGAAATTTATTCTTTAGTGGTAAATGCTTGGCGTATTGCTACGAATTTGCCATGGAATCAACTCAATTGACCAATTCCATAGCAATTCCGTGGCCAATGGTCACGGATTTGCTGAGGAATCAGAAAATAAAAATAAATTTAACTTTCTTTTTATCTCTATTTTGCCTAACATATTTTTTTATTTATTCTCAGTCATTATAGATTCAATTAAACTCAAAATGCTCATCGAACCACTTCAAAATAGGTAACACGCCTATTTTACACCTTGTTGTTACACGTATAATTTACTTTATGAATTCAACTAACATATGAATATTATCGAAATCGATAAACAATAAGGTGGTGTTTCAAAGAGTATGTTAATGAATACAAGAATTTATATTTGCTCTCAATAGTTTTTGAATTAAAATTAATATGAATTAATATAATAAATGAATTGGCAAAAAAATGTAAAAAATCAAATCCGTATTAGATCCCAAGCATACTGCCACAGATTAGCCACGGAATAATTGAGAAATTTATTCTTCGAGTGGTAAATTCCTGGCAGATTACTACGAATTTGTCATGAAATCAACTCAATTGACCAATTCCATAGCAATTCCATGTCTAATGGTCACGGATTTGCTGAGGAATCTGAAAATAAAAATAAATTTGACTTTCTTTTTATCTCTATTTTGCCTAACATATTTTTTGATATATTCTCAGTCGTTATAGATTCAATTAAACTCAAAATGCTCATCGAAACATTTCAAAATAGGTGACATGCCTATTCACACCTTGTTGTTACACGTATAATTTACTTTATGAATTCAAGTAACATATGAATATTATCGAAATCGATAAACAATAAGGTGGTGTTTCATAGAGGAGATTAAGGAATACAAAAATTTATATTTGCTCTCAATAGTTTTTGAATTAAAATTAATATAAATTAATATAGTAAAAGAATTTGCAAAAAATGTAAAAAATCAAATCCGTAGTAGATCCCATGCGATCGCCACAGATTAGCCTCAGAATAGTTGAGAAATTTATTCTTTAGTGGTAAATGCTTGGCAGATTGCTACGAATTTGCCACGGAATCAACTCAATTGACCAATTCCATAGCAATTCCGTGGCCAATGGTCACGGATTTGCTGAGGAATCAGAAAATAAAAATAAATTTAACTTTCTTTTTATCTCTATTTTACCTAACATATTTTTTTATTTATTCTCAGTCATTATAGATTCAATAAACTCAAAATGCTCATCGAACCACTTCAAAATAGGTAACACGCCTATTTTACACCTTGTTGTTACACGTATAATTTAATTTATGAATTCAACTAACATACGAATATTATCGAAATCGGTAAACAATAAGGTGGTGTTTCAAAGAGTATGTTAATGAATACAAGAATTTATATTTGCTCTCAATAGTTTTTGAATTAAAATTAATATGAATTAATATAATAAATGAATTGGCAAAAAAATGTAAAAAATCAAATCCGTATTAGATCCCAAGCATACTGCCACAGATTAGCCACGGAATAATTGAGAAATTTATTCTTCAGGGGTAAATTCCTGGCAGATTACTACGAATTTGTCACGGAATCAACTCAATTGACCAATTCCATAGCAATTCCATGGCTAATGGTCACGGATTTGATGAGGAATCTGAAAATAAAAATAAATTTAACTTTCTTTTTATCTCTATTTTGCCTAACATATTTTTTGATATATTCTCAGTGGTTATAGATTCAATTAAACTCAAAATGCTCATCGAAACATTTCAAAATAGGTAACATGCCTATTTTACACCTTGTGGTTACACGTATAAGTTACTTTATGAATTCAAGTAACATATGAATATTATCAAAATCAATAAACAATAAGGTGGTGTTTCAAAGAGGAGATTAAGGAATACAAATATTTATATTTGCTCTCAATAGTTTTTGAATTATAATTAATATGCATTAATATAGTAAAAGAATTTGTAAAAAATTAAAAAATCAAATCCGTAGTAGATCCTATGCAGACTGCCACAGATTAGCCTCAGAATAGTTGAGAAATTTATTCTTTAGTGGGAAATGCATGGCAGGTTGGTACGAATTTGCCACAGAATCAACTCAATTAACCAATTCCATAGCAAGCCCGTGGCCAATGGTCACGGATTTGCTGAGGAATTAGAAAATAAAAATAAATTTAACTTTCTTTTTATCTCTATTTTTCCTAACATATTTTTTGATATATTCTTAGTCATTATACATTCAATTAAACACAAAATGCTCATCTAAACATTTCAAAATAAGTGACATGCCTATATTACTCCTTATTGTTACACGTATAAATTACGTTAGGAAGTCAACATATGAATATTATCTTAATCTACAAACAATAATGAGGTGTTTCAAAAAGGAAATAATGGATTACAAAAATTTATATTTTTCTCTCAATATTTTTTGAATTAAAATTAACACGATTTAATATAATAAAAAATTGACAAAATATGTAAAAAATCAAATCCGTGGTAGATACCTCACAGATTGCCACAGATTAGCGACAGAATAATTGAGAAATTTATTCTTCAGTGGTAAAACCCAGGCAGATTGCTATGAATTTGCCATAGAATCAACTCAATTGACCAATTCCGTTGCAATTCCATGGCAAATTGTCACGGATTTGCTAGGGAACCAGTAAATAAAAATAAATTTAACATTCTTTTTATCTCTATTTTGCCTAACATATTTTTTGATGTATTCTCAGTGATTATTCATTTAATTAAACTCAAAAGGCTCATTGAAACATTTCAAAATAAGTGACATGCCTATTTTACTACTAGTTGTAACACGTATAATTTACTTTATGAATTCAAGTAACATATGAATATTATCGAAATCTATAAATAATAAGGTGGTGTTTCAAATAGGAGATTAAGGAATACAAAAATTTATATTTGCTCTCAATAGTTTTTGAATTAAAATTAATATGAATTAATATAATAAGAGAATTGGCAAAAAATGTAAAAAATTAAATTCTTGGTAGATCCATCACAGGCTGCCATAGATTAGCCACGGAATAATTGAGAAATTTATTCTTTAGTCGTAAATCCCTGGTAGATTGGTACGATTTGCCACAGAATCTACTCAATTGACCAATTACATGCCAATTTCGTGCCAAATTGTCACGGGTTTGTTGGGGAACCAGGAAATAAAAATAAATTTAACATTCTATTTTTCTCTATATTGCCTAAAATATTTTTTGATATATTCTCAGTCATTATACATTAAATTAAACTCAAATAGCTCATCAAAACATTTCAAAATAAGTGACTTGCCTATTTTACTACTTGTTGTTACATGTGTAATTTTCTTTATGAATTCAAGTAACATATGAATATTATCGAAATTTATAAACAGTAAGGTAGTGTTTCAAGGAGGAGATAAAGGAATACAAATAATTTATATTTGTTCTCAATAGTTTTTGAATTAAAATTAATATGAATTAATATAATAAAAGAATTGGCAAAAAATGTTAAAAATCAAATCCGTGGCAGATTCCTCGCAGACTGCCATGGATTTGCCACGGAATAATTGATAAATTTATTCTTGCATGGCAAATCCTTGGCAGATTGCTATGAATTTGCCATGGAAAGAACTCAATTGACCAATTCCGTGGCAATTCTGTGGCAAATTGTCACGGATTTGCTCGGGAACCAGTAAATGAAAATAAATTTAACATTCTTTTAATCTCTATTTTGCCTATCACATTTTTTGATATATTCTAAGTCATTATACATTCAATTAAACTCAAAAGGCTAACCGAAACATTTCAAAATAAGTGACATGCCTATTTTACTACCTGTTATTACACGTATAATTTACTTTATGAATTCAATTAACATAGGAATATTCTCGAAATCTATAAACAATAAGGTAGTGTTTCAAAGAGGAGATAAGGGAATACAAAAATTTATATTTGTTCTCAATAGTTTTTGAATTAAAATTAATATGAATGAATATAATATGTGAATTGGGAAAAAATGTAAAAAGTCAAATCTATGGAAAATCCCTCGCAAACTGCCCCGGATTAGCCACGGAATAATTGAGAAATTTATTCTTCCATGGCAAATCCCTGGCAGATTGCTGCGAATTTGCAATGGAATCAACCCAATTGACCAATTCCATTGCACTTCTGTGGCAAATTGCCATGGATTTTCGAGGGAACCAGTAAATAACAATTTAAAACACATTCGATTTTTTATTCCCAAATTTCTTTTTAAGACTAAATAACTTATAGATAAACAATCAAAAATTTAATAAAAATTTTGATCTTTGCTCTTCAAAGGGTGTTGAATTATAATTAGTACAAATTGATGTAATTAATGAATTATAATAAAAAGAAGAAAAAATAAATTAATGGCAAAGCCTTAGCCGTTTGCTTGGGATTGGCCACGGACTACAAGCTGTGGCAAATTGTCCATGTCAAATCCCTAGCAGTTTGCTAGGGATTTGCTATGGAATTATTTAATTTTATTAAAAAATTATTCCGAGGCAAATCCGTGGCAATCTGCCACGGATTTGCGACGGAATACAACTATTGCAACTTGCTATGAATCTGTGATGAAATATTCTATATTTCTCTCATTTTTTATTTATTGGAAAATTCTATAATTTTGCCATGGAAATTTTTCCATCGCAAATCGGTGGCTAATTTCTGGCACAATTTTTTGGCGCTTTTTTTTGCTACCGATTTGCGACGGAATATGTTTTCATCGCTAGTTGCTACTGTTTCCATCGCAATTCCATGGCAAATAGCTATGGATTTGCTATGGCATTCTGTCCCTCGCAATTTGCTTTGTCTTTTGCAGTTTCGTGGTAAATCCATCGCGGATTGCCTTGAAAAATTTTTCGTGGCAAAAGTCCGTGGCAGATTTACAGTTTTCTTGTTGTGATAACATAAGTGATTAAATGCTCAAAATAGATTCTATTAAACTAAAAAAGATCTAAAATAAAGTATAACAAAGGTTTAATCTTTCAAATATAATATAGATCTACAATAGCCTAACAAAATTAATATGAAAAAATACAAATGGGAAAGACAAAAACTCTTAGACAAGTTGGATCTCTTCTCCCTTGTGGATTTCTTCTTAAAGATGCCTCCTTTCTCTTCAATGGACACCATGATCCTTTCTCTTGTGACTCCTTAGTGCTTTCTAAGGCATTTCTCTATTCTTTCCATCTCAGCTTTCTATTTCAAATGTCTAAGGAAATATATTTATAGTGTATCGCTTGGAAAGCCCTAAAATCCTCAGAATAGTAGCTTTTGTGACGTTAATTGGTGCATGTTCACAAGTACTACCCAGCACTGATTACTTATTCAAGTACCAACTACAAATCGGCGCCTGTTCAATGGTCTAGACCAGTGCCAATTACTCCTAATAGTTTGGGTTCTTCTGATTCTGAATTGAACTTGTGCCTGTTCAAGTGTAAAATGAAGTGCCAGTTATGTCTGCTTCAGCTCCTTTTAATACTCTTCACGCTTGTTCATCCTCAAGTTACCTTCCATTATATCCTCTCAAAAGAAGGAAAATATAGGGAAGTGAGTAGTCATCTAGTTCATAATTCTGAACAATTATAGTGTAAATGGCATGAGATTATGTATATTTTAATTACTTATCAATTACAATATTTCTTTCTTATGGAAGGAATTCTCCACTGATCAAAATTACGGTAGGAGGTATGGAGTAGCTAGTCTAGTCGATCCAAGGGGGCAAATGGCTGAAGAATTAGAATGACTACGACATAATCTAGATTGACCAAAGTCTCTGAGTCGACATAGGACACATAAAAAGAAATTGACTTAGTCTCAAATTGCCCACATTCCCCCGAATAAAACATGCATTAAATCATCACCAATCAAAACAAAAGGGAGGATCAAGACACACATTCAAAATAATACAATAATTTCTTTCTTTCCGTTTCTCTAGAGTTCTTTTCTTTTATAGTTAGTCTTGTTTGTTTTCACAATGGCTCTGAACAAGGTTAGGGTTGAGTCCCTTTGTAACAAGTTGGGTATGATTAACATTTATACTCTAACTTGAGAAGGAGTGTTAAGAATAGGAACTTAATATACAGATATTTAGAAGTATATTTTGTATATATTTAATCAGCCTTAATTATAGGTGCCAAGTTATAGAAGGTTTGATTATAGAAGGCTGATTACAGGAAGATTTGAATCTAACCTCCTATTCTAGAAACACAGTTATGTATATAAATACCAATCTATTTGATAAATAATACATACATAAAATTTCTTTTCTCTTATTACACCTATGGACCTCTTCTATAAATTTTGAAACTATCAACTATTTACTTAACCTGAAAATTTCAATGTGCCTCACGGTGAAAGAAAAATTGGGGTCATAATTTTTGGATTAAAGAGCCTCCCATACTAAATGGGGGGGGGGGGGGGAATAAAACCATACCATAACAAACAAAATTGAACGTTAGCATATAATTGTTATAAAATGTGCTGCGTATTATAGTAAAAACAACCCTATACACGAGGGTATTATAATTATAAAAATCCTTATAGCTTTCAAAAGTTCGTTACCATGTGTTGAGTTTTTCTCAATCCCACATCGGATAATTTAAAGAAGAGTAAGGAAGGTTTTTCCTATAAATAGATTAGTATTGTTTTAAGGAGAGTACACCAACTCATTGAGCCTAATAAATTGGGAAATTTTTTAGGCTTTGAGTTATTTTGTGAGGGTTTGTAACTTTGTCCGTCCAAAAATTACATAGTGGAGTGTTTCCATTCAGGGTCGTGGATGTAGGTCTAATTGAGAGACCGAACCACGTTAAATTTTCATGTTGTGTTTTATTTATTATTTTCTTTCCTATTTTTTATATATTTGTGTGTTGCTTTCGTTTCTCATCCCAACAAGTGGTAACAGAACCTGGTTCCGACTTCGACTTGGGAGAAGAGCCTGGTTTTAGTTTGGGAGAATAGCAAAAGTTCTGGCTTGGGAGAAGAGCAAGGTTCGGGTTTAGAGAGGAGAGAAAAGGAGCAGAAGGTGCTTCATCACCAGTTCTGAGTAAGAGGTAATTTTTTTGTATCACGTGGAGGTAAAATATAATATTATGGATTCTTTAAATTTCACATATATGAAGAATAGGATTTTACCTCCATTGTTTGATGGAAAGATTGACTTCACTCTATGGCAATGCACAATTCAAGACTATTTAGTGCAGTAGGGTCTTGATTCTACATTAGAAGATGAGAAATCGGAAGGTATGAAGGATTCAGATTGGAGTATTATTCAGAAAAGAGCAGTTAGTACTATTCGGCCAGCATTGGCTCCATATATTAAAGTTACAGTGTTGAAGGAGACATCACCTAAGAAGATGTGGGAGACTTTAGATAAAAATCAAGCATCGAAGACATTGACTAACCGCTTGATGATGAAGATGGATCTATATTCACTTAGGATGGAAGAAGGAGGAAACATTATTGACCATATAAATAAATTTTATTAGTTAGTATCTCGACTTGAAAATTCAGGGGAGAAGATTGAAGATGAGGAATGTGACACCCCACTCAATTGAGAGTTTGGAAGCTTAATAATATGGCTATTTGGGATTACATCATAAATTAACTGCATCATACATGGCTATTTTATGTGCTCTCTATGTGTATTCTCTTAAGAAAAATGTGTTTGATAAGTTAATTATTTTTTTAGGCATGGTAAGTAATTTATATGCAAGTAATTGTTCATTTTATGCATATATATACTATGTATAGAAAATTAATTAGTGAAATTAACTTGAGGATTACTTTTTCAATAAAATTATCCCAATGATCTTCCTCTTGTGCAAAGAACACTCTTAAACAAATTCATTTTTAATTAGGGTTTCGGCTTTATTTCCCAAGCTAATAATCTTGGTCAAATTTTGGGTCAAATCTAATTTTGACCTCTTGAATTGATTTCTTGAATTGACCCAAGACCCATTTCTTACACCCATGGATTTTTTTTTTTAACTCAACAAAACACCCTCAATCCTAACCATTGGACATAGGGTATTTTTAAGTGAACCCATTTCAACCCTTGGATCAAAATGTACCCTAGTATAAAATCAAAATTTCCCCATTTCCTCCCCCATAGTGGCCGAAATTCCCTCTCCATTCTTCCCCAAGTCTTTTCCTTCTTCTTCTTCCTAGAAGCAGCCCTCCCCTCCTCTCCATTGAAGCTGGCCGACAGCTTGTTCCCCCAACATTCCCAACCGAAATTCTTGCACCCACATGCAAGTCTTAGCTGGGCAATCATTCTTCCTCCAACTACCATCATTTCTTGGGGTTTAGAGAGGCATTTTCAGTGATTTTTCAGCCAAGAGCAAAGGTAATTTCTCCATGTGTTTTTCCTTCTTCTTTTCTATTTCCATAGTAATCGAATATGGTCTCACTCACCATTTCATTTTCTTGAAAAATCATTCCATAAGAGAGCCAAAGATTTGAAGATCAAGCCTCCATCTTGTCACCTTTTATTTGTATAAGACTAGAGCTCCAAAGAGGTAACCAAAGCTTGCATTTTCTTCTTTTGTTTCTAGCTTGACCGAAATTTCTAGCTTGCTGGACAGATTTTCATTTTTAATTTGTTTAAGAATTTTGAGTGTTGATGTGTGATGTAAATGTTGATATTTATGTTAAGGGATGTTGTATGATGTGCGAAATGAAGTCTTGTACGCAAAGAAGTCTTTTTTTAGCCACTTATATAGCATAAAACCGAAATTTGCATTTTCTGTCCAGATTTGTGAAATTGTGGTTTGAAGCCTTGATTTGATGTTTCCTTCTTGGATTTGTGTTAAATAATGTTGTATTCATGTTGAGTAAATGATGCCTTATGTGTATGATATATGTATTGGTGTTATTGCTTGAATTTTGGTGTTTTTTTTTTATGCTCAAGTATTGTTGGAGTAAAACAGGGTGTTGCTGGAAAATCGAAGTTTGGAATGGATGTTGTTTTGATTGAGATAAGTGATGATCATATGGACTGTGAATGATATTTTATAGGATCTAGGGTGTGTTGGGGATTTATTTGAGGGTGTATAAAGGTTTGGTGTTTGAAAATTGTGGTGTTTTGATGAGTATATGTTTGCTGCCCGAAAACCCCTGTTCAGAGACCTGACTTTAAACCACCTAAAAATATACTTATTGCTGGATTTTTAGGCTGAATTTTGAATTGTACAAACTAGCGGATGTTATAAAAATTATGGCTCAAGAATCATTGAAAAAATCCTAGTATTTTGAAAGTTACGAATTTTTGAAAATTGTTGATCCAGAGTGGTCGTGGTTCTGGCGAGATATTTGAGAAATTTAATTAACCTGGTTTTTCAAATATTTTTGGGAAAGGAATTGCATGGTAATTCACCTAACATATAGGAGTGTTATTCTGGAAATTTTCAGCAAGAAATAAAATGTTTTCCTTAGATAATTAAATCGACTTTTGAGGCCTCTAAACTGCTTCACAAACAGAGTTTTACACTAAGGGTTTAAAACATGAACTTTGCCCTGAAAATTTCTTTAGCTAGATTGAAATGAATCTACATAAAATTTATGGGATATTTTAACTTTCTGGAATATATATATATATATATATATATATATATATATTAGCTAGTTAACTATCTACTTAGTTACCTATTTATTTATTTATTTTATTATTTATTTAGTTAATTAACTATTTATTTAGTTATTTACATATTTATTTACATATTATCTATTTATTTATCTACTTATTTATTATCTATTTATTTTCCTATTTACTTACTTATTTAATTACTTGTTTATTGATTGATTGATTGATTTGTTTATTTACTTACTTATCAATCTTGCTATTTATTCATCGTTTAAATCATTTGTTCTTTTTTAACTTGATGGGATGTTTCCCACCCTAATCTATGTGGATTGATTTCTTGATTAAGGGTTTAGGATTAATAATATTAGAATAAGCAAGTGTGATTAGCATGAGGAGATAGAAGAGATTACTTGGAGCATAAGTAACCTCTTTTTTCTTAGGGATTTATGTAGTTTGATCTCTAAGGACTTGTGATCAAGAGATTAATTCTTGTATAATTTATTTTAGATTTGGAGCCGGATTTGGGAGGAAGGAAGGATTGAAAATTTTGAAAAGATTTATTTTGCTAAGCTTTTGGACAAGGTAAGTCCTTGCATCTCATGACTCGTTTATGCAAAAAAACTCTATGGAAAGTTCATATGATCATGTACACATATTTATGTCACAAGAAGCACATGATATGATTTTACTTATGAGTTTTATTTTATAGCACTTGGTATCACTTTTAGCACTTTACGACTTCCACTTGGGAAAAGTATGCATGATCAATTTTGGAAATCTTCTTATGAATGTTACAATATGATTAGGAGCCATGCATCAATGTTTATATCTAATGACAAATTTTCCTTCATGCAGATAATTGCGAAAATCATAGCATAAGATTTTGGCTCCTAACAATTATCACTGTTGAGGCAAGATATGAACTAATTTGATTTATTTGTGCCTTGAGCAAATTTGAATAGAATGGATGACATGATTTCTATTTTAAAAGTATTTTTGAGAAAATGTATGATTGTGGTTTTGAATTGGGCTGAATTTTAATCCAAATATGGTTTTGGGGACTGAAACAATGTTTTGATAATGAAACTGTACATTCCAAATCGGAATGGGAATTTCTTGAATCTCCTTGTTGAAGACTTGAGTACTCAAAGGGGCGAAGCTATAGGGCTTGCTTTTGTTAGACTAGGAGAGATTTCCGGTTGATAGGCCGTCTCCGGGAAACTGTCCTTTCCAAACGGGGCATCAGTCCTAGTAGTTTAGCCAGGTCCTTAGCTACCAGCGGAGTTTTGAGAACTCTGATGGACGGACGTGGGACATCCGGGCCTGAGGTAAATCTGTAAGAGAGAAGAAGGAAGAGCATTCTCTCTGTAGGTTGATCACCTACACCTGATTATTTTTGTACATACCGTAGCCATATTTGTATGGTATTGTTGATCTACAGTCTCGATACGCGATGTGGTTGAATAATGATAGATTCCAGACTTTTGCTAAAACGAATTCTTGTTCCAGGAATTTTGACTTGAATTGATTGCCCAACAAAATTCTTATATACATTTCTTAATCAATCGTACTTGTGGATCTCTCTTCAAAAAAAAAAAAAAAAAAAAAGAAGAGAAAGAAAGAAAACTTGACAATGGATTTGAGATGGACAAATGCAAATTTTCTATTGTTTACATCCGTTCAATTTATTTCATAAGCATGCATTATGTCATTGATTTCATAACTATCACTTTCACATACTGCGGACTTATTGAGATTATTTATAATCTCACACGACTTTTCCAAACCTCAATTTTTTTCAGGGTAGTGTATGTTTATCAAGACCAAGTGCTGAAGATCATTTTGTAATAGATTAGGTTTTGATACTCTTCTACCATTATTCTAGTGATAATGTATAAGGATTTCGTTTGGCTTACAGAGTTTTATCCTTGTGAGTCTGTATTGGGATTTATTTAGTTAGTAATTCAGTTTCCACTTTGAAGTTAATGTTAGTTATACCTCATTGCTTTCTTTTCTTCTGTTGTTATAAAGACCCCTTGTCTAAGAGGACGGGGCGACATTCCCTGGTCATTTAGGCCACTTAGTAGGGGTGTTACGAGGAATAAGCATTACTCTTGTTGGCTTCTCTATCCAAATCTTACACACCATTGGTGCAGTCATTGCTAGAAGAAAAAAGCACACTACAATTGAATGAGGTGTCGAAGTCATTAAAAAAAAATCACCAGATGATAAAAGAAAATCACTGTGAAGATAGTCGAGTACTAGCTATAGAGAGTTGGAGAAGAGGGAGGAGTCGAAGCAAAAAAAGGGGTGATCAAGGAAGAGGAAAATCCCACCAAAGTGATAATAGCGACCTTGAGTGCTATTACTGTGGAGAAATTGGTCACATCCAAAGTCCGCCCAAAAATGAAAGAAGATTTAAAAGCTCTAAGAGAACAAATGAGGGGCAAGGCAAAAATAAGTTATTCATTTACAAATATGATCATGGGCGACGATCTATTATTAATGAGATGTTGGGATACTGTTGATGAGAAGCATTCAAATTGGATAATGGATTCTGCATCAGACTTACATATCTGCAAGGGCCAAGACATGTTCGATAATTTGCAATTGGGGAATTTTGGCCACATCAACGTGGGAAACAACTCGAAAATGAAGGTTGAAGGCCTTGGACGAGTCTGCCTTAAAGCTCCACAATGATGAAATTAAAATACTTCCTGATGTAAGGCATGTTCCCGATTCTAGTGTCAACATTATTTCATTAGGTGTGATGGCATCAAAAGGATACAAGTATGTTGGAGTTGGGAAGTCTTGCAAAGGTTATGCAATGGAGAAAGAAGAGCAAAAACATCTACCATCTTGATGGTCATTCCTTGAAGAAGTGACTTGAAGGAAGTAAAATGGGAGAAGCAACAGAGAAGAAGACTGCAAAGATTGGGAATAGAGTTAAGTTTTCAGATTCTGTTGTAATTTGGAAAATTGAGAAAACGGAGGATTTGTTGAGTTTTTCTCAATCCCACATGGGATAATTTAAAGAAGAGTAAGAAAGGCTTTTCCTATAAATAGGTTAGTATTGTTTTAAAGAGATTATACCAACTCATTGAGCCTAATAAATTGGGAGATTTTGTGGGCTTTGAGTTATTTTGTGAGGGTTTGTAATTTTGTCCGTCCAAAAATTACATAGTGGAGTGTTTCCCTTCGGGGTCGTGGATGTAGGTCTAATTGAGAGACCGAACCACGTTAAATTTTTGTGTTGTGTTTTATTTATTATTTTCTTTCCTCTTTTCTATATATTTGTGTGTTGCTTCCGTTACCCATCCCAACACCTTGCTTAACAAAAACTTCAAAATGCTTCTATGTTCCAAAACCATAGTCCAAGTATAAAAAATATTTAATTAAGTATTCTTAATTTGTAATTAATACGTGTATTATACAAATTTTACAGAACCTAAAAAGAAAATGTACAAAATTGATATGACTATGCTTCATAGGATCTTATTACTAAGTAGTCAGACAACTATGGCGGATTTCTCCGTCAACGTTGATATTCATAGTATACTTATATGTAATAGGGGCTGCGACATTTTGCCTGCTTGGCCAAGCAAAAGATGTCAGGAGGCTCTTTTTTTTTTTTTTTTTTGGGTTGGATGCAAATGCAATGCCAATTTGCAAATTAAGTTATGCTCGTGACTTGATTCAACAATAAGCTAGCAAGTTTCAGTTTTCACTGAACAACTTCAAACTGAAATTGAATTAACACTGCAACGTAAATTTCCACAAATTTATTACAATATTTGCCTTGGGAAAGGATTCCGGTGAGAGGTTATAGAAGCATGTGCTCTCTGCATCCTTCCACAATTACCTAAAATCCGAGAATAAGCCAAAAGTAAAGATTCACTTGAATCAAAATATATCAAAATGGTTTCAATTTCATTGAACCAAACAGCAAGTAAAAACAAATTCAAATGGAAGGGGATATGAAATAGGAAATTGTGGTTTCGACGGGAAAATAGAAACAATCAATAAGCACCAGGGTTTGCAAGAAGGTAGGCCTCAACAGCCTTGAACATTGCCAAGGCCTTTTCTTTTCCTTCCTTAATTTGTTCTTCAGTGATCTGGACATCACCTTTGGTGTGGTATGTGCTGCTGGTCTTGCAGATTGATCCTCCATCGGCAGAGGCTTCAATCTTAACCACGTAAGAGATTGACTGAAGCACACCCATTAAGGCATCTCCTTCAACGATGCTGTAGCTATAGCTGAAGCATTTCTCTGTCAAGTCCGTCAATTCTATGCTTGACACTCTTAAATTGGCTACCTTCACCAAAAGTGATCAACACTCTTAATTGCCTGTGGCAAGCCCTTAGGGATGAGGTTGTCAGCATCAAGAATGAAGGCTTTGAACATCTTTGCTGGGGCAATTGTGGAGGTAACCTCTGAATAAGTGATAATTCCCATGATTTCAAGCTTAGTTGCTTGATAATTCCAAACTTATTCGGAAGTGCTTATTTACTTTTGCATATATTCAAATTATTTTCACTGTATCAATTTACACATGCATATACATATTAATATGTGTATATATATATATATATATATTTAGATATATATTTATTTATATATATTTGATCATATTCATTTTAAATGGTTAAAAGCTTAGTTATTTTATCATTGTGTGCATGAGGTCTTATCTTTGATCTGCAGTCTCGACCAGCTATGCATTGTGCATAGCCCAAGAACGCCAAACCAAAAGAAGATGTTTGCATTGTCATTTTTCCTCTCAGGATTTCGGTCTCTCCTGCTCTACCTTACACTCACTCTCAACCATAGTACACCATTCACTGATTCTTTTCTCCCACTTGCATATTCAAGCCACTAACATTTTCCTTAGTTTCTCCAAAAACGAAACCCAAATTTTCTCAGTCAAGCCAGTGCTAACACACCACCTTCGTCATTACACGGTCACCCCTCTTCTTGAAGAAATTCAAGTGTTCGTCCTGCAAAGAAAGGAAGTCATCAATTTTTCATAGGACGGGTTGTGAGCGCTCTCTGTAGAGGTAAATGAAAGTCTATCTCTTTACCTTTGCTATGACAAGTCATGTGGATTTGAATGTGAACTGGTATATTAGGACATGGAAGTACTGTAAGGTGGGTGTACTAGCGTTGGGTATTAAATTTTGATTCCTTCGTTCTCCGTACGATAGGGAGAAGGGGGGGGGGTGCAGTTACTGAATTCTTATGCTTGGGATTGTGTTGTTAGAGGATTTCATGGAGGGTTTGTATTGTACAGAACTGGATTGCTTGTTCAATTTGAATTGTTTATTGGAGTCCATGCTCAGTGCGAAGCCATGTGGTTCAATACACTTTATGTATATGATGAATTGTTATACTGTCTTGCTGCTATATGATGATAAAGGGCTGAAGCAGATGTTATGTTATGTTATTACTGTTCTAAGTATTAACAGGAAAAAAAGAATTAATTAATATTTATGATTCATTTAAAAAAATTATTATATACTACTATTTAATATTATTATCACTCGTTATTAATTGTGGTTATTATTAATATTATTATTATTATTATTATTATTATTATTATTATTATTATTATTATTATTATTATTATTATTATTATTATTATCAATGTTAAGAATAATACTTGTTACTATTATTATAAATATTTTCGTGACCTAAATAATTATTGACACTCATTAAAATGATTTCTATATTGCAACTTGGTATCTATCACTTGCAAAAATTAATAAATATAGTGTTTAATTATTTATTTAATTATTTACTTGTCTATTAATATTTAATTAACTATTTATTTATTTTCTATTACTAATTTAATACATAATAGTTGTGACTTATTATTTAATCATAATTTATTAAATGCTACTTGCTTGATAATCTATTAATCCGTTAATTTGTCAAGTGTTAATTAATTATTATTTGGTATTTGTTAATTTTTATTTATTTATTTATTGTTGTTTATCAATTATTATTTATCAAATATGATTTGATTAATAACTACTCATTAATTATCTATTTTGTTATTTATTTATTAATCTATTATTATTTAATTTATTATTTATTTATTATTATTATTACTCATATATTTACTTATTTAGTTATAAGTTTGGTTGCTGGCTCATGTTATTTAGACTAATATTCTAGTACATGTTAACTAATTAGTACTTGTTACTCTGATTGCCATATTGTTTAGCACATGTTCTCTTTTAATGCTTGAGAATCTGCTATTTGATCATTTGTAGTGTTGGAATCCCCCATATGTAAAGTTTGGTCAAGAGAAGGAATGTTGGGGAGAGGGGGTTAGACTTTGGATGCTTTATCACGTTTATGAATTTGTGTTTGACTAAGGGTTTGTAATATTCTTGTTAGATGAAAGTGGGACCCAAGTTCAAGGTACAATTCACAAGGCCGAGGATTTGAGTAAGCTTGACAAGTAAGTTCTTGCCTAAAACTTATTTGTTAGACAAACGAAGTGTTGTAAGTCAAGTATGATTGTTGCTATGGAATGGCAGTGTGTACTTGAAATGCAACCATGGTTATTTCTTTTCTTTTTTGATCATACACATTCTTCTTCTTGTTGAAACTAAATATTTTGCTCAAACAAAAGTTTCTAACTAAAATACTCAGTCTTTTGAATAAAAGATTCAAGCTAAAAATAATTAACCATGATTGCATTTTCAAAATAGCAAAGCTTTTGTGAATTTTCATTGCAAGGGTAAGCTAGTTGGAAGTAATTTTACAAGGTTAGGAAAAGTCTTCCTATGTAGGCCTTCATTGGGAGATAAACTCTTTTTGGATAAAGTGCCAATGCTAATCGGTCAAGCCAGTCCGAGCTAGCAACTTAGTCGAAGTGAACTATTTTCCAGAGGTGGATAACCGGTAGGTGAGGGTGTAGAGTGGAGTATCTCACCCAATAGGCCAATCACCCACTTATATTGTGATGCAGGGTTTCACAATACATAGTCATGATGGAAGGTTTCATAGCCTCGATTATGATGCAGGGTTTCATAGTCATCTTTATTTTAGAGTGATTTTTTTTTTTTTTGTTTGAAATGTGCTCTTTTGTTTGAGAAATGTAAATGTATAACACTACTTCATGTTCAAAAGTACAATGATATGACTTGCAATCTTTTCTAAGATTTGTTTAAAGTTGCATACATGAAATATTTCCTAATTTGATATGAGCACACATATTTCCATGTAGTTATTGTCATTCAAAATATAAAATGTTTCATATCAAATCCATATGTTGTTCGTAATGAAAAATGTCAAATGATGTGTATATTAAACAAAAAAAATAACGTTATACTATATTTTATTATATTTCACGAGATTTTCTATACAATATATATGAATACATATTTATTTCCATGTTATATTACTATATAACATATAATTCAGCATATGTAGGATTAATTATCGCTATATTAATTTAAATATAAAATGTTATAACTTTGGGAAATTTATATACAAAGCTGCTTGAAAATGATAACATACATATGTATATGCCAAAATGGACATCGAACATTAAAATATAACTTAAGATTTAGAAAAAATGAAAAATTCACTTAGAAATCCCTCGCTAATTAGCGATGTATTTCCAAGGGAACGTAACTATTCCCATGGGACACGAATTGCTATGCCAAATTTTAAGCAGTAAAAAACACAAAAAAGAAAAATTCAAAGGGCCATTGGAATTCTAGCGGTAAACGATGAAAACAATTTAAAATTTAAAGTGGCAAGGTCCTCATCATGAACTTATTCGAACTCAGCTTTCACGTACCAATCACACCGATCACAGCCCTAAATGGTTCAAGAATTATGCAGCGCGAGACTCGAACCTTTGACCTCCGAAATAGCAAATGTTGTGTTTAGCCGCTGAGCTACGACAATTGTTGTGCTATCCTTTTTTTTATTTATTTATTTAAACTACTTTGAACAATCTTTGTGTACTTTTTTAAAAAATAAAAGTATTATAACAACATATAATAATCATATTAAATTCAATATAAAACCATATTAGTCAATATAAAAAATATTTTGTATATTTATATAACTTTAAAATTTTATATACTATCAATTATACTATATTTTATATATATACACACACACCCCACACACCACACATATTTAAGTACACACACACACATATATATATACACAGAGAGAGAGAGAGAGAGAGAGAGAGAGATAGGCATTTACACACACAAACTCCGAAAACCTAAGGTATTTACAAAGATAGGTGCCTTTGAAAGTGAAACAATCATTTTTTTAATGTAAATTTAGTATTTTTTTTAAATTCACTTAATTTAATTTTTTAAATATAATAAAATTAATAAATTTAGAATTTTTAATCAAAGTATTCTATTTTTTTAATAAAATAATAACAATATTAAATATTACATTCTATAATAAAATATTAAAATCTTAAAAAAGTTTAAATTTTTTTTATTTTAATATACACATATATTTTGACACACAAAAATATAACATTCTATTTTAAATTCGTATAAATTCTTTTTCAAGAATAAATAAGTTAGAGATAAAATATAAAATATTTTTAAAACTTTTGACCATTTTAATCAAAATGTATGAAATAAAAATAAAAATAGTAAAAATTAAAATAAAAAAGGAAAAAATAAATCCGTGGCAAATCCCTTGCAATTTGGTAGGGATTTGCCACAAACTAACACAATCCGTGGCAAATTTGTAACAATTTGCCAAGGAAAATAATTAATGAAATTAACATAATATTCCATGGCAAATCCGTGGTAGATTGCCATGGATTTGCCACGGAACACATAATAAAATTTTCTTGTTCTTTTTATGACTATTTTACCTAACATATAATTTGTATATTCTAAATGGTAATATAGTTAATTGCATTGATATTTCTAATGGATTTTGTTGTAAAAAAAAAAATAGTAATTTTTGGAGGAATGAAAATTTTTAGATTGAAATTAATTTTAATTGTGCTGGAAGTTTTAATTTTTTTTAAAATAAAAAGTTAAGAATTTAAAATAGTGGAAGCAAGGAAATTTTTAAAATAACCTATATTTATTGGTAAGATTATTCAAAGTCAATATATATAGTCACTCCTTTGCTTGAAAAAAATAAAATAAATTAATAAATTAGAACAAAAAAAAGGAAAAAAATGTCATGGCACATCCGTGGCAATCTGCCACGGAATTGCAGTGGAACAAGTCTAATTTTGTGATTCCGTGGCAAATCCGTGGCAATCAGCTAGGGATTTGCCACGCAACACATAACAAAAATTTAACCCTTACTTTTTATCACTACTTTGCGTAACATACTTATTTTGCATGCTCTCAATGATAATATAGTTAATTATATTGATATTTTCAATGGCTTTTATAGTCAAAATACAATAAAATTATATCGTTTCTTTAAAACTTTTTATTTTAATACGAACATATATTTCGATACTAAAAAATAATACATCTAATTTTCAATTCCATTTCAAGAACGAATGCATTAGAAAATAAATAAATCAAGATACTTACAAAATATTTTGTCGTTGTTATTTAAAAGGTATGGAACAAAAATTAATACAAACTAATATAATTAATAAATTAGAGCAAAAAAAGAAAAAAAATGCCATGGCAAATCCATGGCAATCTACCACGGAATTGCCACGGAACAAATCTAGTTTTGTGATTCCGTGGCAAATCCGTGGCAATCAGCCACGAAACACATAATAAAATTTAACTATTTCTTTTTATCACTACTTTGCGTAACATACTTTTTTGCATACTCTCAATGTTAATATAGTTAATTACATTGACATTTTCAATGGCTTTTATAGTCAAAATAAAATAAAATTATATCATTTCTTTAAAAAAATTATTTTAATACGAACATATATTTCGATACTAAAAAATAATCCATCTTATTTTCAAATCCATTTCAAGAATGAATGCATTAGAAAATAAATAAATCAAGATACTTACAAAACATTCCGTCGTTGTTATTTAAAAGGTATGGAACAAAAATTAATACAAACCAATATAATTAATAAATTAGAACAAAAAAAAAAAAAAGTCTGTGGCACGGATTTGCCATGGAATAAGTCTAATTTTGTGATTCCGTGGCAAATTCGTGGCTAATGTTTGGCATAATTTTGCCACAAAAATTTTTCCATCACAAATCGGTGGCTAATGTTTGGCATAATTTTTTGCTATCGATTTGTGACGGAATATTTTTTCATCTCTACATGCTACTATTGCCATAGCAATTCCATGGCAAACTATCACGGATTTGCTATGGTATTTTTTCCCTCGCAAGTTGCTTGTATTTTGCTATTTCGTGGCAAAATCCATCGCTGATTGCCACGGAAAAATTTTCATGACAAAAGTCCGTGGTAGGTTTACAGTTTTCTTGTAGTGGTTTTTATTAGACTTGCAAAACAATTATCTAAACATAGCAAAGGTGCATTATTAATCCCTTGCTAAATTACAGAGGGATTAGGAGCAATTTCATGCACCAATTTTTCCCACTAAGTGATGATACAAAATCTCTCGGTAAGTTCTAGCTAGTTGCCAATAGATTAATGAGGGACAACGCATTTTTGTCTCTAGGAAATTGTCCTACAAGTAAACCCTTAGTGGTTTCTGAGCGAATTTGTTCTTTCTCTATTCCGTCGCAGGTATACGACAAATTTACAACCATTGGTCAAACTTAATTTTCTCTAACTAATACATCGGAAAGCCCTTGCTAATTAGTAAAGGCCCTTTTCCCTTACTAATATCTGTAGGTAAATTGTGTGTGTGTGTGTGTTTTTTTGCAGTGAGAGTTGGGCTTTAGAGGTCCTAGTCGGTTTTTCCTTCCTTTACTCTATAGTTTGGACCGTAGAAATCTCTAGAAAAACATCTTGGAATTCGTGTCTGGTATTTGTACGATATCATACTATGGCCAGAGCTACCTCGTCCAGCTCAAGAAGCACTACTTCTTCTCATAAGCTCTTGCCGCTAATTTTTCTTCGACTAGGTAGTGCTACTTGTTTTAGTTCTAGTAGTGCTGCTTCCTTTTAATGGTCCAACGGTTTGTATTGGTCACCACAAACTGCATTGTTTCCCTTGAATTAGGCAGCGCCGCCGTCCCCACCCTCAAATGAAATTTCTTTACTTGAACTATGCATCCCAAGTGAGTCATTTTTCCTTTCTAAATTAGTGAGCTTGTAATATCCCTCTTTGATGGAGATCCATGTATTACTTAATCTGTGTTTGAGAATTATACATGGTAATACGTGTTCTCACTTTCCACTTCATAGGGTGAAAAGCATCCCTATTAGCTTGCAATATTGTATATTTACTAATTTTGAGTAGATGTGTACAATACCTTGACCCTTTTCTTACCATGAACCCGCGCATGAATCATACTAAGTGACATGGGTTGGCTTTTTGATTGAGAAATATCATATTTTAATATGAAATCGGTAGGAATTAATATAATAATATCATGGTTTACATATAGTGAATGGAAGACATTATTATATTATTTGGATCCTCACTATCCCGTAAGCATCAAAGACTGAAGGAAAGTGTTACACGGTGAGAAAATGAAGGGAAGTGTTTAACAATTCTGAACTCTCTGAAACAAAGAAGAAACGTAGGAAAGCTGAGAAACTAAAAGAAGAACCGAGGACAAGAAATGAAGAAGTTTATAAATCTAGCAATTTGACCCTACTCTTCTCAGATAACATTTTGTAGATTGAAGATTAATTCAGTGGAACTTCAGCTTAAGAATTCTTCGATGATTTTAGTAAATAAGGTTTAATCTATGGGTTTTATTGTAGGCGTTCATAATAAAACGAGTTTATCTGTCTGAGCAAAGAGATTCAGATTGAGGAGGAGATCGAGAATTCCTCCACGGACGATACCCATACTTTCTATATGACTTCCAAAAACAGTTACAGGTAAACTTTTAGTAAAAAGATCAGCAAGATTTTCAGCAAAAGAAATCTTGCACACTTCTACATCTCCACGTTGAATGATCTCCCTAAGTAGGTGATATTTACGTTCAATGTGTTTACCACGCTGATGGCTGCGTGGTTCTTTTGCATTTGCCACTGCACCACTGTTGTCACAGTATAAACTAATGGCTTGAGATGCAGAAGGAACCACTTCAAGTTCTATCAAGAACTTCTTCAACCATACTACCTCTTTAGTTGCTTCACAAGCTGCCACATATTCAGGTTCCATTGTACAGTCAGCAATATAAGATTGTCTGATACTTCTCCACACAACTGCACCACCACCTAAGGTGAAAACAGAGCCTGAGGTGGACTTGCGAAGATCTTTATCAGCTTGAAAATCAGAATCAATGTAACCTATAGGTACCAATTCTGGAGTTGAGTAAACTAGCATATATCCCCGAGTTCTGCGAAGATACTTGAATATATGCTTGACTGCTATCTAGTGTTTCGGTCCTGGGTTTGACTGATATCTACTGACCATCCTAATAGCATGACAAATGTTTGGACGAGTACAAAGCATAGCATACATGAAACATCCTACAGCTGATGCATAAGGAACTCGTTTCATGTACTCAACTTCATTAGGAGTTTTAGGACTATGCTTTTGAAATAACTGAATTCCATGTCTGAAAGGCAATTGACCTTTCTTGGAATTTTGCATTGAAAATCTCGTTAGTATTTTGTCAATATATGAAGCTTGAGATAAAGCTATCTATCTGTTCTTTCTATCCCGAAGGATCTGAATGCGCAGAACATATCTTGCTTCTCCCAAGTCCTTCATATCAAACTGTTTACCCAACCAACTTTTTACCAATGTTAATGTTCTTACATCATTTCCAATGAGAAGGATGTCATCAACATACAGCATGAGAAAAATCACCTTACTATCTATAATTCTCTTATAGACACAAGGTTCATCAGGATGCTGATTAAAACCATAAGTTTTAATAGCTTGATCAAACCTGATATTCCATGATCTAGATGCTTGTCTAAGCCCATATATGGACCTATTCAACTTACAAACTTTTTGTTCTTGACCTTCTTGGATAAAACCATCTGGCTATACCATGTAGATACATTCGTCAAGATTTCCATTAAGGAAAGCTGTCTTGACATCCATTTGCCATACTTCATAGTCGAAGTAAGCTGCAATGGATAGGAGGATTCTTATAGACTTTAGCATGGCCACAGGCAAGAAGGTTTCCTCATAGTCAATACCTTCTCGTTAGGTATAACCCTTAGCAACCAATCTAGCTTTGAAAGTTTTCACTTTCCCGTCTACTCCTCTCTTTCCTTTGTAGACCCATTTGCACCCAATAGGTTTTACCCCATTAGGGAGGTCCACAAGTTCTCAGACGGAGTTAGTGTACATGGATTTCATTTCTGAATCCATTGCACTCTTCCAATGGTCTATGTCTATGTCCTCTACAACGTCTTTATACGTGGCGAGATTCTCTTCTTCCTCAAAAGAGACTGCTTGAAAAACTTCTCCATAGAATAAGTATCTAGAGGGACGTCGAATGACTCTCCCATTACGTCTAAGTGGTGGAGGTTCCTAGATGATTAGACTTTCCTTCTCCTTGTTGACTCGTAACTAGATTTGTTGATTCCTCAACGACTGGATTTTGATTAGGGGTAGGAGGTTCTTCCACTCTATGTGCCGAAAAGCCGGTGGGTATAGAAGGTGTAACATCTATTTCTCTCCCACTGGAATCTGGCATGTTAAGTGGCATAGAAACGAATCCTCCACGTGAATCTTGAGTATGGGTTTCAGTAACCATTTGCTTGGGATTATCTCCCTTGGTTTCTTCTAAAATAACCCTACTCTTAGATCCTTATTCTTCTATGTACTTGTCCTCTAAGAAAATTGCATTTGTGCTTACAAATATTTTCTTATCTTGAGGACTATAGAAGTAGTATCCCCTTGTTCCTTTTGGATACCCAACAAACAAACATAAATTTGATCATGATTCCATCTTATCCATCTTTCCCTTTAGCACATATGCAGGACAACCCCAAATCCGGATGTGTGTCAAATTAAGCTTCCGCCCATTCCACAATTCCAATGGAGTCTTAGGGATAGACTTTGATGGAACCATATTCAATATATATGTCGCAGTTTGTATAGCATATCCCCAAAAAGATGTACTGAGTGTAGAGAAGCCTAGCATTGTTCTGACCATGTCTTACAAGGTCTTATTTCTCCTTTCTGCCACTCCATTTTGTTGAGGAGTGCCAGGTGCACTTAGTTGGGATAAAATCCCATTTTCTAGACAAATATGATCTAAAGTCATGGGATAGATATTCTCCACCTCGATCTAATCGAAGTGTCTTAATGTTCTTTCCTAACTGCTTCTCAGTCTCAGCCTTAAATTCTTTGAATTTTTCTAAGGCATCAGACTTATGAGTCATTAGGTAAACATAGCCATATCTTGAGTAATCATCCGTAAAAGTAATGAAATACTCATACCCACCTCTAGCTTGGACACTAATTGGTCCACATACGTCAAAGTGCACTAATTCTAAGACTCCCTTTGCTCTAGTTCCTTTGGAAGGAAATGATCTTTTGGTCATTTTACCTTCCAAACACGATTCGCAAACTTGAAAAGGTTCCACCTTTAAGTCACTTAAAGGACCTTCTTTTACAAGTCTTTGAATCCTATTTGGATTAATATGACCAAGTCTAAGATGCCATAGGAGAGTCTCATTAGTAGGAGATAACTTAATGCGTTTGTTAGTTTCAGTATGATATAATGAACTGTTGGTAGGTTTCAAAACATACAGATCGTTATTTAAATATCCATGACATATCAAAGAGTTATTCAAAAATATCTCTACTGAAAATTTATAAAATTTAACAGAATATTTTTGTTTGAATAACAAAGAAACTGAAATCAAATTTCGATAAATGTTGGGAACATAATAACAATCTTTCAAAACCAAGTGTTTATTATCAAAATAAAGATAAACATCTCCAACAGCTCTTGCAGATATTACTGATCCTGTGCCAACCCTTAGAGTATGCTCTCCTTCATTAAGATGTCTGGTTACTTAGAACCCCTGCAATGAATTGCAAACATGGTTAGTGGCTCCAGAATCTACCATCCAAGTATTTGTAGAATCAACCACTAAACAAGTTTTAATGTAGGATAACTCACCAGTACCTTGCTTACGTTTAGCTAAGTAATTTAGGCACTGTGACTTCCAATGTCCCTTTTGCTTGCAGTGGAAACATTTGCCTTTGGGCTTTTCATCCACTTTTGCTTTCTTAACCTGCTGCTTAGGCCCTTTATTGTTATGCTTCCTCTTATTTCCTCCTTTACCCTTAGGCTTGGAAGAGGAAGATCCAGCATGAGTTAGAACAAGAGCGTTGCCACTTCCCACTTTTAGGGTAGCCTTGGCGCTCTCCAGCTCCTTCATTAACTCTGTAAAAGACATATCCATCTTGTTCATGTTATAATTAACTTTGAACTGTGAAAACATCTCTGGGAGAGTTTCTAGAGCCATGTCTACCTGAGTCTCAAGCTTAATTTCAGCCCCTAAGACCTCTGCCACGTTAAACTAAGCGATCAATTCTAACATATGATCCCTCACAGGCGTTCCAGGTTTCATGCGCATATTCATTATGCACCTCATTGCTGCTTGACAGGCCTAACGTCCTTTGTGCTCAAACATTTGCTAGAGGCTTCTCATGATGTCTGTAGCGGTTGTCATGTTCTCATGTTTCTGCTGTAACACATTTGAGATAGATCCCAAAATGTAGCCGCGAGCCATCTCATTAGAACTCAACCACTTATTATAAGCCTCCTTTTGTTCGCACGTGGACTGTTCAGTAGGCTTAGCAGGACACGGTTCAGTTAGCACATATTTGAGCTTCTCAGCAGTGAGTACAATTATGAGGTTCCTTTTCCAATCAATAAAATTTTCTCCAACCAGTTGGTTCTTTGTTAAAATTTGGGATAAAGTGTTGGAAGTCATTTTTCTGAAATTAAATAAAATAAAACATATGAGCCATTTATCATATCATGATGCATGATCAATATAAAATAGTATGATGCATGATCAATATGATAATATTTTAAGTAGTAATAGAAACTACTATCAAAATATGACAACCTAAAACTCTATAGTAACATGTACCTCTATAGGAGATAACAATGTAACTTATAGTTAGGTCAAGATCCACAACCTAAAACCCCAAAGTAATATGCACCTCTATAGGAGATAACAATATAACTTATAGTTAGGCCTGGATCATCCCACTAAAATTAATATATCTTGCATCTAAATGCAATATTAGTTTTAGTGTTATTAATATTTTGGCCATCATAGACATTATTTGGATATTCTATAGGAAGTCCTTATAATGTCTTTGATTTAAGTGTAACACCTATATTCAAAATTTATTTTATTTTATTTTTTAATATAAAGTTTCTAATCCAATCACATCACCTATAGGGTAATTATGAATGAATTAAACTTTAAAAAAATAATAATTAAAATTTTGATGCCCAATCTAGTAACCAATAAAACGTAGCCTTCCTATAGGGAGACCATTTAAAATGGCACGAAGCAAACGTTAATTTTACTAATGGGCTAATAGGGAAGGCCAAAGGTCAATTAAAATTAACCATTTCACACTTAATTTTTTTAATAATTTAAAAAAATATTAATTTATTTATGCATAACTAAATAGTACCTAGAGCGGTGTTAATGCAAACTATATGGCATATTAACATGAATGATATATAATTCAATCAAAATTAAATAGTAAAAACTATAAAATAAAAATAATTTTATGGCCAACCTAGACTCAAAAATAAAATTGCAAAATTACAATTGAAAATAATAATTAGCTAACAATATAGCTAATTCTTCAATCTTCTGCAATATCAATTAAATGGCGCAACTTCTATCACAAGATTGTTGATGGTGCAGTGGTTTTGTCTCAGGGAGAATACACTAGTGACCTGGGTTCAAAACCCATCACTGTCACAATCCCCTTTCTTTTTTATCTAATTAAAGAAGGCACTTGCTGGATCTGCTTGCCCTTACGGGCCAGCCCAGCATCTGCCCAACTGATCCGTTGGCCCAAGGCCAGCCCAGCGACAGCAAGCCCAAGGCTTCTAAATAGAAGGCATTCAGGCGCACGGATCATACCTTTGTTAATCGTATTTTGTTTCTCTCTTTGTTGTTACATGGATACGCATTATACCTTACGGCCAATCAGTATTCTGCTTACTCGATCCGTTGGCCCGAGGCTGGACTCAACGACAAGAAGCCCGAGGCTTCTAAATAGAAGGCATTCAGGCGCACGGATCATACCTTTGTTAATCGTATTTTGTTTCTCTCTTTGTTGAGGGTAGACTCACACAAACTGAGAGAAAAAACTCAGAGAAGAACAACGATATTTCTCACGTATGATGAAAATAGAGTCATATCTCAATATGTATATTGGACTCTATCGCAAAATACGAATCCTGATAGAATAAGAAAAGTATAGTTGGGTACAACTATTGGCTTTGAAGAAGACCATTCAAGCCCCGAGACATATTCTCTTGTGACAAAATAAGCAGAGTTTGTGGCAAAGGGTCTCCTTGCCTTACACCCCTATTCAATGGGGTTTCACTCCTGGAAGGAATATTTCAGACAATGTTCTTTTGGCTCACGAATTTCTCCACACAATCAACAAGCGAATTCTGGGTAATAATCTTATTTTTCAAATTGATATGGCTAAGACTTTTGATAGGGTATACTGGCCTTTCTTGCTATTAATTCTTGCAGAATTTGGTTTTGAAGATCATTTTTGCACTATTGTCAAGAACTCTGTCCAGCATTGCTGGTTTTCTGTTCGTCCCCACAAAAGGTAATTTTAAGGCAAAATCCACAGTAAATAATATTTCTCATAATTTGCGTCGACAATGGATGTATCGCTTAGAGCATAAACTACTTCAAAATCAGTTGTACTAGGAACAATCTACAAGGTTTTTGAACGGCACTGATACAAAATATTCAAAAATCAAACCATCCTGCAGCAAATAAAATTGAAAGATAGCATATAATTGTTATAAAATGATTGGGGTACAAAAGTGAAAATGGCCCTAAGGGTGTTAATTATAATGTTAAAAACCCTATATTTGAAAAGCTCACTGCTTTGCTTAACCAAAATTGTAAAACGAAATGTTCCAAAACCCCAACGTAGTATAAAAATAATTAAGAGAGCATGCTTGATATGTAATTAATACGAGCATTATACATTAAATAATACAATGCGTGTTTACACATGTATTGTACATCAAATAATACAATGTGTGTTTGTTTCTCAATACTCCTAAATACAACAAATTAAAATTATAGTATTCTCTTAAATTCTCCTAAGATTAAACCTAACACTATCTCACAGGACAAAGTCCAAAATTATAACTCTATCACGTACACAACTCTAGATACCAAGCACATAAATAGGTGTTACAAGATTTAAAATATAATTCTTACTTTAATTAGGAATTCAACTCAGAACAAAATTAAGAAACCTAAATAATTAATAATACTAAACAATACTTAATAAAATACAACTAGTAACAAATTCTTGTAATTAATTCCGAACTTTTCAAATTGATAAGTTTGGATTAATAATGCCAACAGACTTGTATCCTTTAGTTGGACGCACCTCACCATTCGCCGGGCCCAAAATTTGTAAAATTTTGAAAGAATTCTTAAAATCAGAGAATAAGGTTAGAATCAATGTCCTTATAAGTTAAAATTAACATAATCTGTCATCATAGTATAGTTTCTGAAATGGAAATTATATAAAGTGTTTTCTAATGAAAATCAGTTTAAATTAAAAATTCTTTTGAAACGAAATATATTATTGCATTCATAAGAATGTATTACAATATGGTTTCAAAGAACCAAACACCATCACTCGACAAACGGAAAAGAATAAGCAGAAATAGAAAGGAAAAATTATCTCAAATGGAAATTGGTCATGAAATAGGAAATTGTGCTTTTGACGAGATAATAGAAACAATCAATAAGCACCAGGGTTTGCAAGAAGGTAGGCCTCAACAGCCTTGAACATAGCCAAGGCCTTTTCTTTTCCTTCCTTAATTTGTTCTTCAGTGATCTGGACATCACCTTTGGTGTGGTATGTGCTGCTGGTCTTGCAGATTGACCCTCCATCGGCAGAGGCTTCAATCTTAACCACGTAAGAGATTGACTGAAGCACACCCATTAAGGCATCTCCTTCAACGATGCTGTAGCTATAGCTGAAGCTTTCTCTGTCAAGTCCGTCAACTCTATGCTTGACACTCTTAAATTGGCTACCTTCACCAAAAGTGATCAACTTGATGGTTCCGGCTCCTCCATCTCCTTCGAGGATTTCAACACTCTTAATTGCCTGTGGCAAGACCTTAGGGATGAGGTTGTCAGCATCAAGAATGAAGGCTTTGAACATCTTTGCGGGGGCAATTGAGGAGGTAACCACTGAATCGTAAGTGATCATGCCCATGATTTCAAGAACTTAGTTGATTGAAAATAGCTGGGGAGAATTAAAGAAGAAGCCCAAGAAGATTTGAATTTTAGTTGGTGTGGTTGTGGTGCCAAGTTGGCGGTGCAAAGAAGTATTTATAGAACGATCGCATTTGTGGGAACACCTCAAAATTTCACCCAATGGATTGCTACAAAGTCAGTCTTGTTCTGCAGTACAAAAGGTGTGGGGACTTGTTCTAGGTGAGTTGATCAGCCGTCCAATAAGACTACGTACTTGGACATCAACGTTTGACCATCAAAAGGAAAGAAGGCTTCAACAAATATTTGTGGTTTTTTCTTTTTCTTTTTCTGCCTTTATTATTATTATTATTATTATTATTATTATTATTATTATTATTATTATTATTATTATTATTATTATTATTATTATTATTATTATTATTTATTGGTTAAGAACTTTGCCAAATGTCAGCTATGATGGGTTTTGTAAAGTTTAATATCTGAATTTAATGAATATTAATGTGTTTATTAATATTCGTTTTTTAGAAAACAATAGAAAGCTCACATGCAGTTTTTCTAATGTTATTTTATTTAAATTATAATAGAAATATAAATATTTAAATTCAGATGAAAAGAATATATATATATATATATATATATATATATACATGAAAGTTAAAATATTTTATGTTGTATATTGTTTAATTTCTTCAATGCCTTTTTGCCAGCTTCATTTCAATTTCATTAATGAAAAAATTGATGATAATTTAAGGGTTATTTTGTAATGTTTTTTATGATTTTATATTCTTATTGTTTATTTTTTATGTGTGCAATAATTGTTAAAATAAATTAACATATATACGCTCTTGTTTTAATAACAATTGCGCTCATTAAAAAGGAAATCAATAGCTAATTAAATTAATAGGTTAGACATGACAAAACTTCAAGGGGTTTTGATAATCTGAATGTATATACTAAGAGTGATGAGAGGATATAAATGTCATAAAATATTGTTTTAATAAATATAATTTTTTTTCTTTTAAGTATTTCAAAATCTAATGGTTTAAATTTTAGAGTTTTGTAATGATTGAATAAAATTTTATCTGGCAGTCATGGTTAGTTTAGTTATTTTATAATTTTTTTTCTTCCTCTTGGTTTGAATTTTAATGGTTTAGATATAGATTTGTGTGGCTCTGATTTGGCTTGGTGAAAATTCCCCTGCAATCCCTAGCCCACCCCTGCGTATCTCATGCTTCCTCTTCCAAGGTTTTTAAACTCCCCCTCCCTTTTTCTCTGGCTTCCTCCTCTATAGCACTTCCCATTCAATGGCATATTCCAAGTTGTCAAACCCTTGTCTGCTAAACTCCTTAAATTTTCTTCCCGCAACTCGTCTTCATCTTCTTTGTTTTCCTGTGATCTTCTTGTTCTCATCCTTCCCTCCTTTCCCCTATCGATTGAAGTTTTTATTTTTTTTTTCTAAATTTCTATTTTTGCTAAAACAGAAGCCGCGGAGTTCTTGAAGTTTCAATTTTTCTATTAAAAATAGAGTAGCCACCAGATCTGCTAGAGTTTTTGCATCCTGATATTTATTTTGAGTGGTTATTTCTATTATTTTGTTTTTAAAGCAAACGGGGTATATATTGTAGTTTAGTATATTATTTTAGTTTAGTGATGTATTATTGGGTTGAATCTTGGATTATTTGTGTACTAAAAACTGAGGCTATATTGAATATTTTTTTATTTATTGTTGTTTTGTAGTGATTATATTGAAGGATCATGGAAAACATCAAGGAAAATGCAGTAGAAAATTTTTCAGTTTTCGGAGCCACATCTAGGAGAGAGTACTTACTCTTTCCCGTTGGTCGCGGATTAACCAACGTGGGGACGGGTTGCACTAGAACTTCTTGAGTTGGAAGGGGAGAAGGAGGCACCTGTGGTTCAACAGGAATTCCCACCAATCTTCTACTCCTACGCATCAAACGTCTCCAAGCTTCTTCTCTCCGTCTTCCGGAGTATAACTCTACCTTACTCTTGGCGTTAGCTTGGTAAGCATGCCTTCTTGGATAATCAAAATACTCTCCAAGAGAGAGAAAAGAGAAGGATGAAAACCAAAAAAGGAGAAATAGAGGAGAAGACAAAACACACTGGAGAAGAAAAACCTTAACCAAAACCTTAGTATTTTTTTTCTTCTTCTCCTCTTATTTTCGGCCAGCCTAGGGCTTCCTCAAGCCCTAATGGCCGAAAATCATCAAGCCCTAATGGGTTAGTTGCTGTGATAAAAATCAATCCAAGACTGACCCAATCCTTTTAGATAATTAATTATTTTCTCTTGGCCTCATTAAATACCCAAGACTAATTAATTAATTCTAATTGGGTTCTTAATATATGTCAACATATATCAGCCCAATTAATCAATTTATTCAAGCCCAATTCTTTTAATTAATTAATTATCTTTTCTGGGCGTTAGCAAAACCCAAGACTAATTAATTAATTTTAATTGGACTCTTAGAATAAATTTTATTTCCCTTCCAAATAATTATCTATTAAGCCCAGATTGTGTCTAAACAATATCAAGGTAAATTGAGCTACTCCGGGGACCAAGAGACATATTATTCATGACTACAAAAATGACCAAAATACCCTTACTATTAAATAGCCGTATTTTATCAATTTAAATATTTCCATTTATCACCATAAGAAAATATTAACCCCATGAATAATATTACTTAAAGCAATATCTCCGACCTATAGGTGAAATGATGGAAATACCCCTTTATGTAACACCCATTAATGAGACAGGATAAATGTACTAACACCCATCTCAAAGACATCTACCATCCTTAGATCTCTAGTCCGATAACCATGACTCACTTGAATATATTTGCTTATCATTGGAAGCTACCCAAAAGCACATATTCTAGAGTCACGTTCTCAGGGCTCTGGATCATTTAGATTATCCTGGACAATCACAAAGGTGTGATTAAACCTCACTAAGTGAAGCATAGAAACTCTTTTGCATGAGTTCGTCTTAACTAACTAGAGTAATACACTCAACATATAAGGATATTGATCTCACAAAAGAAATATCACCTAACGTACATCAAAGTATAAAACCCTAATTTCGCCAGACCACCAACTCACAATCAAGGGTGAAGGTATCCGTCCACGTTATAGCAGAAATAGTCTTCTCTCTATAATTATAGTACTTTAAGAGAGACCACTACTACATGTCTAGTTTTACGTATTCGAAATACACTTATACCTATGATGTGAGTGAACTACTCATAGATTCAAGGCAAACCATTCCTCATTGGAAATCATGGCATAATAGTCTTACCATGATGAAATGTCCAATTCCATCAAACAACTAAGAACTCAATTTTATTTGTATGACAAGTACCCATAGTCTATATCTTACTATGAAGAACGACCCAACACATAGACCATTACTTATCATGCTTGGACCTTTAAATGTGCAATAATATAAGTAACAAACTAAATTGAATGAATAAACATTTTATTGCAATATGTTTACTTAGAATACATAGTCTTTGAGGACATACTTTCCAAAATATATATAACTCTCGAGTTTGTTTTTGTCTGCTGGATAGGAACCCCCCCCCTACCTCCCTAGTTTGTTTTTAATTGAGCAAGCTAATCATAGTGAGATTTCATCCCTTGTGGTCGCTTGGTACTTCAATTTCCACTCAGTCTAAGAATATTTTGAAAAGGATAGGTTTAAGAGAATGTTACAGCTACATGTTGTGCAGTTTGCCATTTTTGTTTGGCTACTTCTTTCTTCTCCAATAGTGCTTAGGGAATTTTTTTTTTCTAGAGCTCTTTTCCTATAATTTCATTGGTTATTTTATATGTATTTAAGTAGATATTTCAATATATTTGCTCTATTGAACTTCATGAAAAAATCCGTATGATCTGTGAATGTGCTATGCTCACTTCTCCTATATTGATCTTCACCTTAGATATCATAAAAATTGAGAATTGGACCTATGATTGCATTTGAAAGAACATCTTCGGTAGATATTTATTCCTTAGCAGACATTTAATAGCATGGAAACTTATGTGATTAACATCCGCAAAAAACTCTTCCTTCAAGATTAGATTCATTCCTTCTCTCACGAATGGCCTTAACTGTATAATCTCTATTAGGTTATAGTGGTTTGGCCTTGGTAAAATGTTGCCGTCATGGTGTTTGATATACAATTGTGCATAGATTGCTTGTTTGCTTTCTTTGACCTTAGTGTGTACGTACTTGACTGATGCTGCTACACGAATCTCGCAATGATGATGGAATTGAAAGCTTCTTTCAAGAGGTCCATGAGCTATATTTAAAGATCAACAATTTGCCTCCAACCTTTTGAAGTTAGAAGCTTCTTGTATCATGTTTTGTTAACGATTAATAGTTTATGTTTCTTTATCCAATGTGTTTTCATTTTTGCTCAATTCTCTAAGGTTTACAAATCCATATTTGTTTGTCCCCCATCAATATTGCTCTGAGTTTAATGCAACCTCATTACATGAGCCATAGAAACAAAAGAACAAAATTATGTAAAGACCAGATGAAGAAGAAAGAAGGAGAGTGATTCTTTCAATAGGATAAATGATTAGTAGCATTTTTAAACATTGGAATATGTCTCAACTCCCATATGAAATGCTTTTGACTTAAGAAGGTTAAGCAGATAGAGATTAGTTTGTACTTCAATCATTTTTTTGGGTACTTCAATTAGTTTGTATTTTTTGCAATCTTATTTTTAGATGCTTTGATTTTTTTTCCCCTCATAATATCTTATGATGTTTTTGTGCTTTTCATTTTTTTTTACAGTTTTGTGTTAACCATGGCTACACACAATTTAAATCTTTTTAGCTTACAATTGATATAAATATTGGGGTGTAGGTAAGAAATAATGTAAGGTTTATAATTTATGGTACTTTAGACGTGTTCATTAACGAGTATGTAATAGTTTTGTATTGGTCTTGAAGCTTTACTCGTAGCTTATTGTTTGTATTGTTCAAATCTGATTCTTTGTGTGCTTCAAGTTGTTAAGATCAAGTGTGTGAAAAGCTAGCAACTCAAATAAGTAAGTAATGTCATTCTAGATGAGTACCAGATGACGAATTTCACTTTTCTTGATTCCTAAGGGTACTTTTCTTGATCACATTTCATAATTTTTGTGGCGTCTATAAAGGAGTATAGAAACGCACTTTAAATCAGCACTAATTGCATTTTCTACACGAATAACGGTTAAGAAAAGGTAACAAAATTGAATCATCTTGATTTGCAAGTATTGTTCTATGTTCTCATGAAAAAATATTTGGGATATTCATCAAGTAATCATTTGAAAACTTTTCCCAAGCTATAGTAGCTCTATTTTTCTATAGCTTGTCATCATTCTATAACAAATTCCTTGTGATATGCAATATTGAGATAGGAAAGCCCTACTAGTGGCAGCTAAATATTATACACCTTTGCATATCTTCTTGTTAAATTCTTTGGTAGTTGCATTCTACAATAGAAATGTAGAATATATTGGGAAATTTACTTGTTTAAATGGTTTCTTTAGTTATTCTTCTTGAAAAGTTTTTTTATATACTTTTTGAATGCATTTTGTCTTTTTATAAATTTATTTTGTGGAATATTACCTGCGTGCTTGGATAATATGGAATAGGGAACATAGTGTTTGGCTTTCTATTGTTGAGACAATATTGACCATCTTATATATATTTTCCTTTTTCCTATTAATCTTTCTTCATCCCTATTTGGCAGGCCTCTTCTGAAATGTGTATCTCAAATTTGTATTTTCCATGGTTTGGAATGTGCTTCTCAAATTTACCTTTCATCAAATAGAATAATAAAATTCTTTTATCTGTTGTTTCCAATCCACGATGTGATAGTGATAGAACCGTGTTTATAGTCTATGCAAATGCTCGTGTGCTTTCTTATCTAGTCAGCTTTATTTCTTGGGAAATTTGCTGATCGCATAATTTTTCCTAAGGTAATAAAAACAGTAATAAATAGCGAATAGTCTAAATTTCAGAGATTTGACATATACAAGGTGTAGAATGGTGTTAAGGGGAAACATGAGTAGTTATGAATACCGTACATGACATTTTAATTCACAAGGTGGCATGAATATCTTTTATAATTACACACACACACACTCCAATCTCACCTAGCTACTTTATTGGTTTGGCCTATTACTCGAGATTCTAGATTATTTCATTTTCCTAATATTAGCAATGTTTTAGAGCAATTGAAAAATAGAGAGGAAAGATATAAATACATTAAGATCAAGAAAACAAAGAGCAATTGGATTCTATTAGAGAATGGGTTGTCTAGCACAGGCTTTGTACTATTGGTAATGATTTTTCTTGGTATATTTCTCTATAATTGTTGAGATATAAGTACATATATGTTCTCGCTTCGTGGATGGTTGGTACAACTTTTAAGGCCTCAAAGATTTTGTTTTGATTTTTCATTTTTTTTCTTGCTCTTTGTGTTGAAGGGTGTTTATGGCTAAGTGGAATAGTAGGTTCCATTGCGTACAATTGGTCTAATCCCAACATGAAACTAGCATTAAGATTATTCATGCTAGGTACGTTTGCAGAAAGTGTTAAGATAATGCATTTTGTATTTTTTTCCCCCTCTGCCTACCAAAAGTGGGTTTCTGCTTCTTTGATGCAATTAATTGTATTGTTTGTTTGATATTTTCATGTTATGGATGTTTTCCACATATATGACTATCTTTTCTTAGGATGGAATTTTCCTTCTAACTTTTTTTCCTACCCAATTATTCAGCACTTGTACAATTCTTTAAATTTAATTCTTTTCCGATTACAATTATAGAAAGCTGAAAAATAAAAAAAGGAATTCACTAAGCACTTTGGGTTTAAAGTTTCAATCTTTCTACTTAACTTTTTATTTTAAGTGTTTGTTTCATTCTCTGATTTATATTTCATGAGTATATCATCTATCGTTAGATGGTGAAGAGGAAAATAGAATGGCTGTAAAATTTACTTTCTTTGATTCCAAGCTAAAAATAATAATAGATTCTCGTATTGGTAATTGGTTATTCTTTTAGTAGTTGTCTTTCAAAACATAACGAATAAGTTGGGATAATTCTTCTGTAGTTTATTATTGCTACGTGAAGAAAAACTCCACTCTTTTGCATTGTCACGTGTATGACCCATGAATCAATTATAGATGCATCTCACATAATTTCTACTTGTAACCCTTTGCAGATCCTATTCCCCATCTTTGTTAATATCAAACTATAGGAATAGAAGAACTGATTTCTTTGCATATGTTGGTGGTATGTTGAAAACTGATGAAATTTGATTATACCTCGGGACTTGAAATATTAAAAGTATAGATTACACCAGAAATTCACTACAACAAAGGAATTATGAAAGTGTGGGAAAATTGCACAAAAAAGATTTGCTATGACAAATTAATTAGAACGTAAATTTATATATTACTCAAGAAAATAATGGCAGTGTGTCATAAGATTTGTTATTTACTAGAAAATAATCAATCAGAAAGTTATAATGGCAATTTATAGCAACATCTCCCTTATTTAATAGCAAAAAAATTGTAATCATAAGTCATTTATTTACCCATTGAAGGTGAGAGGATAAAGCATTTCAACTACTTGGCTCGAACTCTTGAAAGAAATCCAAAAATGCTGATGAGACATAGCAGCACATCAGGCAACACATAAAAATTAGTATTGGTATGCTAGGTTTGTATTCATTTTTTTCACATAATAAATGATGGATTTTAAGGGACTTTAATCAATGTTTTGGAATTTTATCTGCATTAGGCTTATTTAAAATTTGAGTGGAAGTGTATTTGTACTGTGCTAAACTTATTCAGAATTAGAGTGAAAAGTATTTGTACACATGTTTTATATTCTTTTAGTTTAATAGCATATGCATATAAATGTTATGCTGCTTTTTGGCAGTTCTTTGATATATGCTACTTTTTCATGAGAGCTGTATAATATTACAAATTAGAGTTTGCAGCTAATTGCCCAAATTATCCAAAATTGGAATCATTAAAAGTTACCAGCTATGGATGCTTGTATATGCCATCTTAATACATTAGAAAATGACAAAAAGAAGGTGAGTATTACCCAGAAACTAAATAATTCTTCAACAATAATTTGTTCTTTGGCTCAAAGTCCCTTAGGGACAATAAGGAATTTTCTTTTTTTTTTAAAAAAAAAGCATTTGAATAAGAGAGTGGTTGTTCAAACTTTAGGAGATTCGCATAGGCAATAAAGTTAGAAAGTATCTTTCCTCCACATTAGACATGTATTTTTTGTAGGATTTGTAGATCGTACAACACTTTGCTTCATTTACTCCTACAAAATATACAATGTTGGTGAACTAAAGTAGGAGTCTTAGTTATTGGTCATGCCTCACTTCAAATCCTTTGGGATGTCATTAGGCGTATCAAGTTAACAGATATAGGTTTACAACAAGTATTGGTCAAATGCTTGTCTCTTCAATGTTTAAATCTTTATGCCCTATCTAGGTAACTTTTTTAACTCTTTTTATCTGGAAGTATGACTTCTATATGCATCTCAAATTTCTATATTGGAGTTGAAACTATGACTTGATTGAGCTTGTCCTAATTCTTTTGTGTAGCTTTACTGTTGAAGTACATAAAAAGATATTTCTCTGGGCTCATCTTAGATTTCTAGACCTCTATGGTGCTCAAGGATGTCTTTGTTTAAAACTTATTCAGGGGTATTTTCTCCATCTTAGATAGATCCAGCCATTGCTTTCAAAAGTGCTTAGATATTTTTATCTGGAAGTTCATTTCAATTGTCCTATGCTGCATTAGAACCTATCAGATGAGGGACTTTGTTGTATAGCCAACTATAGGAAGATGGATGCAACTTAAAACTTATTCATGAGTATTTTTTGTATCTCATATAGATGCAATCGCCGCTTTCAAAAGTGCTTAGATATTTTTATCTAGAAGTTGATTCCAATTGTCCTATGCCACATTACAACCTTTCATATGAAGGGCTTTCCTATATAGCCAACCACTACAAGAAAACAGCAAATTAGCAACTATGAAAACCATCACAAAAGGTTGAGTAAGATCTATTAGTAATTGTGTCATTTTCTTCTCTATAGTGAGTTCACATCTCTTTTACAATCTTCAGTCCCAAACATTTCAGAATTGGATGTACAAAGAAGGATAGAGAATGAGTTTGCAGGACGGTTTACAGATTATGTATGCTCTTCAAAAATTAGTTAAATTTTTGTACACGTGAACATATGTTGTTAGTTAATGTATGTCCACCTGAACATTTCATATGCTTTATAGGTGAACGATCCACAAAACCATGTGTCAAATATATGTTTGAAGAATCTTGCTTGGGGACCTTCGAGAAAAGTGAAAACATATACTGGGTACATTATTAATGGCTATAGATTTCACACCCACAAACACGCCAAAGGAAAGAAAACAGTGAATTCTGGAGTTTGTGTTAAGGGGGTGAAAAGGACTCAGTAGTGAGTGATTATTATGGGGTTCTTAAAGAGATTGTTGAAGTTGAGTTTCCTAGTAATCCATCACAAAAAGTTGTGCTTTTTAAATGTGATTGGTTTGATCAAACAACAAATCGCGGTGTGAGAATACATAAGGAGTATAAGATTGTTGATATTAATTGCAAGAGGAGCTATCTAAAATATGATCCATTTGTGTTAGCTCAACATGCATCTCAGGTGTACTATGCCTCATATCCAGGATGCAAAAGACCAAGATCTGATTGGTTAGCTGTGTGTAAAGTAAAAGCTCGACATGTGATTGATGCACCTGTGATTGATAAAGCTTACCAAGAAGAGGTAGATATTCACGATGCAATGAGCATTTCCTTAGTTGTTGATCTTGGTCCCTTAGCTCATGAATCGGGCACAAGTGATTTGTTGGATGTTCAAGAAGAAGGATTACTTAGGGATACAAATGAACTAGAAGATGAAGATGAAGGTGAAGGTAACTGGAATATAGATAGTATGACAGAGATGGAAGAAGAAGAATATATATCAGAGGATGACTCGAGTGATTAAAGTACATTTATTATACGTTTGTGATGTAAAGTTTAAATCACTTATGATGGTTGCTTATATTGTTGATCAATAATCTATGTTAAAATTTCATGTTTTACTAATTTATTGGATGATCAATTATTATACCATTTTTTTGTCCTTTTTATTATTTTAAATATAGTTAAGTACGAGTCAATGCTAACTATTTTCTTTTCCACAGGTGTTCTTTGCCTTTCCATATGTATGCTTCTTCTTTTTTTTTTTTTTTAAATACAGTTAAGTGTTAGGGGAGACTCTAACTATTTTCTTTTCCACAGGTGTTCTTTGCCTTTCCACAAGTATACTTTTTTTAAAAAAAATATACAATTAAGCATGAGTCAATGCTAACTATTTTTAGCTCAACAGGTGTTCTTTGCTTTTCCAAAGGTATATCTTTTTGTCTAATATATGAACTGGATCCCCGTGAGTGATGGGTGATCACTCCTCCTCGATAATGGGTGATTACCCTTAAGTTAATTGTTGTTGTTGACATTGACTTTTTATTATAGATGTCTTCTTTGTTAGGATATAAAACCTGTATAAAAGCTGTATAAAAGAACACACATTTCATTATCTGATGGCTTTGATCCATTGACAAAGGAAGAATCATGCACTCGCCCTTCAAAATGCTTGGAAAAGGTTAGAGACTTATGTGCAAGAATGAAACCATTTTGAAAGAAAACAAAAGTAACAAACCTTTTCTTTCTCAAGTTGTATAAATGGCCAAGTTTCTACATATTCCAGTTTATCTATTGGCAGTTAATTTTTTGTTATGGAGAATGTGTTATTTGATACAAGTTTTGTTGTACATGTTTTGTGTGTTTAATGTGTTGATAATACTTGGAATATGTTTGAATGTGGCATTAATGCCTGGAAAATGACCATTTTATAGGGGAGACTCTGTCAAATTTTTTTTTATAAATTTGCATTTATAACTTGTTTTACACATATATATATATATATATATTAAAAATATGTTTGAAATTTAAATAATTTTATTTCAAAATTAGGATGTCTGGCCATGGACAGTCTTTCTGGAGGTGCTGGAACGGACCAACATACCCATCCTCCTGACACCTCATCACCATCACACGCACGGCGCCTCTCCGTACCACGAACGATTTCTGGTTAACCTTCGCAATCAAGAGGTGCTTCTCCAATAGACGCTTCTACTTCTGCATCACACCATATAGGATCACAGGCCACAGACGACCGACCTATGATTATTCCTCAAGAAGATGGGTGTGTAATTTATAATTATTGATTGATTTCCAATTCAGTATATCTTCTTTAATAATCATATTACTTTCCTTTCTGGTTATATAAAATAGGTTTGCTGGTTCAGATAAATGCGTGAGAGAGATTCAAGGCATATTCAAGAGACAATTCAATGGTTCGTACGCTACATACTCACATGTCCTGATACACGTTCGGGACATGTGGTTCGACGAGTGGGGAGTATGTTTCTTTTACTTTTTTACAAATTTAATCTCATGTATATGTTATTGAAACTTTTATGCTCAGGTGTCATTTGTTGTATTTGCAAACACAAATTTACTTTAAACTGTTAATTTAAACTTTAACGGTGATGGTTTACTATATTTGCAAAAGTTATTTTGTTGGGCACCTGAGCATGGTCCCTAGATACGAAAAATTGGGAAAGGAAGTGTGCAAAAAGGCTTTTTGATACTTTGTCGAGGACCCGAAAGAGCACACCTTCTAATTCGTGTCCAACTTGGATTGATCCAACTAATTGGTCGGAGATGAACAAACATTGGTTGGATCCCAAGTATCAACGAGTCGTGCAGTCTGCAAAGCAAAATCGGTCTTGTTGCGGTGTCACTCACACAGGAAGTTCCATCTCTTTCATTGAGCACGAGGAACGCATGGTAAATTCAATTTTATTAACTTTTGTATATTTCATAATTGTTAGAATCATGCACTCGCATTCGAAATAATATTCTTTTCTATTAATTTAACTGCAGATGAGACGTGAAGGGGACACATTTAGCTATCTGGACATGTTCAAAAAACTACATATGTTCCAGAACGGGGAAAGACAGGGTCAGTTTGTGGGCGAGCGTCCGCAGAAGATATTGGTAAAAATAATTTATTCTTACATTACTTATTGTAATAGGTCTTCTTTTAATTTTTATAAACTCACGTTATTTCAGGAGGAGGCAAATGTCACCAAGGAGCGCTACTCTCAAAAGGAGTCTAGCGGGTCCGTTGACTCCATTGTTATGCCAAATGACAAGGCCATTATCATTGAGGCAGCTGGCGGATTCAACAAGGGTCATGTCTACAAATTGGGATTAGAGGCTACTCACATTAAGGAGCAGATGCATGCGTCTCATTTATTAGGATCGTCTTCATCCACTGCTGTTGATGTTGACCAAATAGTTGAGACTAGGGTTCAGCAGAGGATTCAGGAGGTTGAGGATCGATAGAGGCATCGAGAGAGAAGTCGCAAGGATAAGTACAAGTGTCGTGAGGAGAGGATTAAGAAGAATTTTGAACATAAAGTTGCGGGAATCACTTCTTGGATGGCTGTTATGTCCGAGAAGATGGGGGTTGCTGTACCACAGCTGTCTTCGGTATTTGAGGACGAGGACATGGCTGAGGACGAGGACGAAGACGATGATTTATTTGTTTCCCCACCTGATCATCACCCCGGTCCTAGTACGAATTTGCCACAGAATCAACTTAATTGACCAATTCGTTGCAATTCGTGGCAAATTGTCACGGATTTGCTAGGGAACCAGAAAATAAAAATAAATTTAACATTCTTTTTATCTCTATTTTGCCTAACATATTTTTTTATGTATTCTCAATCATTATACATTCAATTAACCTCAAAAGGCTCATCGAAACATTTCAAAACAAGTGACATGCCTATTTTACTACTTGTTGTTACGCGTATAATTCACTTTATGAATTCAAGTAACATATGAATATTATCAAAATCTATAAACAATAAGGTGGTGTTTCATTGAGGAGATTAAGGAATACAAGAATTTATATTTGCTCTCAATAGTTTTTGTATTAATATAATAAAAGAATTGGCATAAAATGTAAAAAATCAAATCCTTGGTAGATACCTCGCAGACTGCCACAAATTAGCCACGGAATAATTGAGATATGTATTCTTCAGTGGTAAATCCCTGGTAGATTGCTACGAATTTGCCATGGAATCAACTCAATTGACCAATTCCGTGGTAAATTGTTACGGGTTTGCTGGGGAACCTCGAAATAAAAATAAATTTAACATTCTATTTATCTCAATTTTGTCTAAAATATTTTTTGATATATTCCCAATCATTATACATTAAATTAAACTCAAATAGCTCATCGAAACATTTCTAAATAAGTTACTTGCCTACTTTACTACTTGATGTTACAAGTATAATTTTCTTTATGAATTCAAGTAACATATGAATATTATCGAAATTAATAAACAGCATGGTAGTGTTTCAAAGAGGAGATAAAGGAATACAATTAATTTATA
>JANUWF010000581.1:0-100287 GCA_026120185.1 Voacanga thouarsii | reverse complement strand
ACTCTTTTGTAAAATGTTGTGATAGCAAGTCTATGTTGTAAAGCTTTGTGAAGCTATTGTTAAATTATGTTCGCTTGGGTTGTAAACGTGGATATTTATTCTTTAAACGGTTTTGTCAAACTAATGATTTTATCAAGAAAACTATTCTTTCTTCTACATTTTTAGAAAACTCCTCGAAAGAAAACCACGTTGCACACAGCTAAGGTATGGAAATATTTTGAATCAGAAATTGACGGATATGTTCGTTGAGTACTCAATAAGGGTAGGCCAACAATACTAGTCTTGGAGGGCTAGAGTAAGTCTTCTGGTAGGTGGCCACGTCCAGAAGATAAGCTCTGCTTGAAAAGGCGACAGCATTGGTTGGTCAGGTCGGTCCGAGCTAGCATTTGTACCTGGTAAGGTATTATTTATTTTCCCGGCATGAACACCCGGATGGTTTTGTTGGGTGTAGAGAAGGAGGAGTATCTCACCCGGTGAGCTGTACACTCACTCTGATCAGAATGCCCAATGTGTGGTAATCTGGTCCCGACAAAGTGCACAAAGTGTAGTGCCTTGTCCTCATGGAGCCCAACGTGTGGTGACATGACTGTTTATACGAGTGGATGATTTGTTTTGTATAAAGTGTGATTATGAGAAAAATCCACTCCTTGTGAAAAGAAAATATTTATGACTTGCCAAATATTTCTGCAAATGTTTTCCACTATGCATACGTGAACTATTTAAAACATCGTGTGCACATATAAGACTTACTGAGATTTCATCTCACACTATTTTATATCACGTTTTCAGGAGATAGATTGTGCTGAGCCAGCGGGGCATGTAATAGTTGAAGCTTTGGTTATTTTTTTCCCCATTTTGTTCTAGGAGCCAGTTGTTATTTAAGCTTCTGAATGATATTTGTTTTATTTCGTATTGCTCCAATTTGAGTTGAATGTAATAAGAGTTTTTCTCTATTCATCTAAGTTAATTCTTTTGGGTTGCCTTTATATTTTATACCTCGTTTTAAAGACCCCTTGTCCTACGGGACTGGGCGACATCCTCGCTCTTTTAGGGTACGTAGTAGTGGGGTGTTACGTGACGTTTAACACTTGGCCTTGAGGTATCACCAACTATTCAATCTTTTGAGTTAAGGCATCTACCTTAGCCTCTAATGCTGCCATGGCATCCACTTTGTGCATGCCTTGCACACGAGCCTTTGACCTTGTACTTCCCAAGAATAGTTATTAGAAGCTAAATTTTCAATAAGCTCAAATGCCTGTTCCAGGGTCTTATGGTTGATAGAACCCCCTGCAGAAGAGTCCACCACTTGCCGTGTCGCGAACGTGAGGCCATTCAAGAAGATAAGCATTTTCATTCATAGCTCGAATCCATGGTGTGGTCATTTTCTCAACATCTCCTTAAATCTTTCCCAACTTTCATATAAGGGCTCAAAATCTAATTGTTGGAAGGCAAAGATTTCATTCCTAAGTTTGGCTGTCCTAGCTGGAGGAAAATATTTGGCCAAAAATTTTTCAGCTAAGGCATTCCAAGTTGTGATGGAACATGTAGGTAAAGACTTTAACCACGATTTAGCTCTATCTCTCAAGGAAAAAGGAAAAAGTCTTAACTTAATGGCATCTTCAGAAACACCATTCATCTTGAAAGTGTCACAAATCACAAGAAAACTAGCTAAGTGAGCATTGGGATCCTCTTTAGGTAGCCCGTCAAATTGAACCATATTCTACACCATTTGGATAATGTTGGGTTTTATTTTAAAATTGTTTGCATCTATCCTAGGTCTAATGATACTCGAGCCTGTGCCCGAGATTGCGGGTTTCACAAAGTCATCCATTACCCTCCTGTCATTCCCAACATTATTTTGTTGAGCACCATCCATCTCAACAATTAAGTTCCTTTGAGTTGTTCGGCGAATTTTTGATAATGTCCTTTCGATTTTAGGGTCAAAATCGACTTTCTCGCCTTTGTATTTTTGGGTCATGTACAAGGATAACACCTAAGAAAATAAGAAGCAAGTTTAGATACGGAATTACTGATGAAAACAAAATTACAAGGTTACACAATTAGTAAAAAGAACATATTCAAAGTTAGTAGGTTAGGTTAAGTTACAAGGTTGGACAAGAATACATAAAATACAAAAGATAACACCTTTTGGCGTAAAGAACATTTATACACATTTACATATAAACTGACATATTTACATAGTTAAATCAACAAAATCCAAGCTTTCATGCTATTGATCCCCGGCAACGGCGCTAAAAACTTAATGTGTCCGAACTTGGGTGTAAAAATCATACAAAAATTAAGCACATTCCCAATCAAGTTTAAATCAAAACGTTTAATCCAAATCACACATATGAGCAAGCGTACTCATTATTAACCGAGCATAGGGTTCAAACGAGTGTCGATCCTCAAGAAACAAGTAGACATTAATCACCTTTCTTTCATTGTTTAACCGACTCAATAAAGTGAAAAACAAATAAAAATCAAAATAGAAGAAAACCAAAAATATGTCAAGGATGTAAAACTATGTAACTCAAACCATTGTTTAGACACCCATGATCTTAAAGAACCTAACTATTATCATAACTAATTATTCCCTTGGCATCATGAAGGATTAAGATAGACTACTTCTTTTTCAATCCATGAATCCCTACCTTCTAGGTTACTTAGTATCACATATTCTGTCTCAACCAATCTTACCAAAAAGATGCATTAAACACAATCCTTGATTAAATTTCCATACTTTGACAAACTTAAAACATGAAACTAACAAATGAATCCATATTCTGGCAGACATCAATTAACCTTTAATTACCAATTCTTCGCAATTAACCCCATTTTCAAGCAAGTTAAAAGACAACAAATATGAAACTAATGAATTGAAACCACCATCAACCCTTTTTTCAAGCAAGTCAATAGAAAGTAACAATCAACCAATCTCGTAATCAACCCAAGTAATTAAATACCAAGAAAAACAACCAATTAATCAAAAGATCAAATATCTCTAAATATCATGAATCTCTTAAAACAATGTCAAATCACAATAAAACAATTAACATATCATTGTTCAAGAAAAAGAAAACAAAGTAAAAGAAAGCACTTATAGACAAGCCTCCTCCTACTTCCTTTGAAGACCTTCTTGCACAACCCTCCTTAATTTGAAGAATTCCTTCTTTGATTGAGTGATTCTCTATGATGATCAATGAATTCTTCCCCTTTTCCCTTGTGTTTTTCGTCTATTTATATCCTTAAGGAGTGCTTAAACTCGTAGATACAATGTTCTTGGCCAAATAGAAGTTGGAAGATACTAAAACTCCTCAGATTACCAAAAACCGCGTAGAAAAATCACAGCACCGCCTTGACATCAGGGCACAGTCGGCGCCGCCTTGGCTCTCGGAGCCGGCGCCGGTTGTGTTCTGCCTTTCCACTTGTTCACCAAATTTTCTTCGAATTTCGTGCAATGAGTTCCAGATTGCAGCCGGTGCTAGTTCCAGCTTCACAGCCGGCCTCGCCTTGGTTCTATTTTCCTCTGTTTCAACAATATTTCCGTCACTTCGAAGTTTGTTTCAACAGTGCACAGCCGGTGCTGGTTCTAGTGCCCTAGCCGATGCCGCCTCTCCTCTGTTTTGCGATGTTTTTGCTTCGTTTTACCCTAAAAATCTGCAATTATAAACAAAATACCTTACCATAGGTAAAATCTCAAATATGAAAGAATATGACTAGTTATTGCACAAAATGTATTACCAATGAACTTCAAATCACTAAGAAAAGTATGACTAATTTAGCCCCTATCATGTATGATGAAAAACAACATGCGATGAAATAAAAAACGAAAAGAAAAAAGCAAGACAAAGAAAAAGAAAGAAAACCAAAAATACAAGGGATGCAAAAATAGCATTTAAGTTAAGAAGTATTATAATTGCATTTTCTCAAAAAAAGAAAGAAAATGATAAAAAAAAATGAGAGGCTTCTAATTTGTTATTTCAAATTGAAATGTATTGTTGTAGTAGTTGTACCAAAGTGTAAGGACTTGTTATATTGTAATGTATCTTTTGTAATACTTGTACTTAAGGAAAACCATAAGACTTGAGTGAGTCGTTTGATCCTATCTCATACAAATCACTTTTTTGGAAATCTTGATTGGAGAAGTTGAGTGAATCACATTTAATTGGCATCAAGCTTGTTTAATTTTACTTTGAGGTTCTTGGTTGTGTCTAGCCTAGTATAAGATTATATATGGGATTAACTTGGATAGATTGTGTGGAGAAAGAAATAATCTCTTTAGCATTTTGACCTAATTGAATATATGCTAAATTTTTCTTAAAGATTCACCTAGAATTCTATACAATACTTTTCATTTTAGTTGTAAATTAGTTATTATTTGTCCTTAGGAATTAACGTAGATCCCTTGATTTGGACACTAGTTCAATTGCGAATAAATAGAGGTTGTGTGACTTGTACGTTAGTTAATTCTTTGTTTATGAATAAGTGTGGTTTGTTGAGGACATGAAAATATTTAAGTGTGGAGGTGTGTGATGGGGGCTCATCATATACATCTTTTTAAAATATTTTTGTACATTAATTGTGATAAATTCTTACACAAGTCACTACTCACACCACCCTTTTCTTCTTATTTTTTAGGAAATAAAAAAAAATGCCAATTAGAGATGATAAAGATGAAAAGGAATGAAAAAGGAGCAAAAATAGAAGAAAAAAAAAATGAAGAGGCTAAGTAGGAAGTTGGTGGCCTAGGGAAATGGAACTTCCATCGACAGCCTATGAGCAACATTTTGAAGAAGAATAATACTACCTAGTGGCCCAGGGAAGTTAAACTTCCCTCGGCTGTCTAGTACTACCCCATGTACATGGAAGTGGCGGCCTAGGGAAGTATAACTTCCTTTCGACACCTAGATCAAGAAAAAAGGCACGCCCATGCAGGTACTTCGCAACCCAGGAAAGTTCAACTTCTCAAACAACCTAGCTGCCCATTTGCAATAGAAATGCAAATTCAGCACATTTTTGAAGATCCATGGGCATTTTGGCTCTAAAAACCTTTTGTACATTTCAAAATACTTGTTCTTGGACTTAGGTTTCTCTCTAAGAACCATAAGAGGCTTAGTTTCACAAAAAAATAAAGAGACTGAGCAAAGAATTCAAGAAAGCGGAAAAGAAGAATTGCCAAAAGTTTTCAAGGATGAAGAAGAAATAGTGTTTCTAACCATTTTCTTTACTATATTGTGATTTTTGTTCCAAGAATTGGTTTTTAATTGTAATAAAGGGTTTTACCCTATTTTTAAACCTTGGGAAAATGTATTTTTCTTAGATCTATGATTTTTACTCAGTGGTGATTTGTTATCTGTACTTGTTGGTTATCTTGGTTGAGTTAGGTCTTGATTAGTTTAGTTCAATTAAATGTTCTTCCTTAATGATTTCGAGAGATGGGTCAAAGTTCGGGATTGTGAGTGGTGTTTAATGCCTTTATTGGGTTTGGTTGATTACATAAAGAATCCAGTTAATCATCTTAGAGATTAGGGATCTCATAACTCGAGAGAGAGTGAGGTTGATTTGTGACTCACAACGTTGCCTAAAATTAGAATAAGTGGATATAAGGGGTACTCATCTTTGAGGTATTTAATAGATGAATTCTCTTTGTTACACGGTCTTTCTCTTTTTTTAACTCCTTAATGCACTAGTGACTCTTCCTTGAGTAGGAACATGATAGATTGCCTACTGCAAAATAATTATTTGTAATTCACATATTTAGTTAGCTAGAAAATGGGATTAAAGCAAAATAGTGGTAATTGCTAAGTTTCTATAGATTCGAAACTTGATATTTCCTATACAATGCGATGGGTATACTTGCCCATATGTGTAGTTTTTAGTGCTTACATTTTAATTTTAAAACTTGATTTTTTGTGGATTGTTCATACTATTTCCTATTGATGTAATCTTTTTTTTTTTTCCTTCTAACATTAACATCATTGTTATTTTGATTAACCTATGTATCAAGAGATTGATTTAAACTTATTAATTGATCTTTAACCTAGCTCAATTGGTTAAGTCTCTATTTGTTCTGCCTTCAGAGCCTAGTCAAAATCCTTTCGATCTCATTATAGAATTCCACAATATTTTTCTTGGTGTCAGGTCATAAATTGGAGATAAAACTTGAAAAATTCCAAAGAAAAATATTCAAATTTGAAGAATTAGTAACTAGCATGTTTACAACATTGGTATTACTATAATCAAAATATTCACACCCCACAAAAGTATACAAATAATAATAAAACTGTAAACGTGGCACCTGATTGCAATAAGGAATATATTTACATATATACATGGCAAGATCAATAGAACTCGAACTTTCATAATAGTACTCCCCAGTAATGGCACCAAAAACTTAATGTGGAGGTTTTGTTGTATATAAATATCAATTCTTTTTAAGCTCATCCTCAATCAAGTTTAATTAAAATGTCAATCCCAAAACAGCACACATAAAGCAACTATACTCATTGCAAAGCATAGTATAGTGAATGAACGAGTATTGATCTTCAAGGAGTAAGTACTATTAATCACTCTCATCATGTTGTTTTGCCTACTTACACTAATAAGATGAAAATAGGTACAACTGACCTACTACATACAAGATCAATTATGGAACAAGAAAAGGATTAAAAACATGTATTTAGATAGAATTTTCTAAAAACATAACAAAGTTTTAGCTAACACTTATCACAATTAATAACCAATCTAGCATCATAAAGGATCACAAATATTAGTTACCACTCGTTATGGATTCCCTATCTCTAAACCAAATTAATGGATATCTCTACCTCAATAATCAACCGAAAATGCATTAAACTCATTACCTTATCGACAATATCCCAATCTCTTGGTAATATCAACTTGAAAAAAAGTAACATCGACATCTCTAGGTAATATCAAAATCCCTTTGATTACTAGTTCTTATCCTTAATCTCCATCTCGAGTTAATTAAGAGATAAGAAATATGGAATCAATTAGTTCAAACAAACTCTCCTAACCTCATCTCTCAAATTCATTAGAAGAATGCAACCACCTAACCCAAACAATAAATCTAAGCAATTGAATAAAATCAATTGGCAAATAATTGATCAAAAAACAAAACTTCTTGCAAAGGCATAATCTTTAGATCATCTTTCCAAAATACAACAGCAACTACAAAAATGTTGGCAATAACAGAAAACATAGGAAAGAAAAGTGAAACACATAGACAAGTAAATCTTCATATCCTCAAAAACATCTATCGAATAGTGATTCTATCTTTTCTAATGATCTCTAGGAAAATCACCTCTTGGCTATCTTGACCTTAATCGATTCTATACACACTTGATTGATTCCTTCCTGGATATCTCTCAAGGGATTCTTTTCTATTGATTTAAAAGCAATTCGTGTACCAAAAAGTGCTCCAAATAGTTCTTTTCTATTTCCAAATCAGTTTCCAATTAATTCTAGCAAAAATTGCCAAAAGCAGCCCTTAAAGAAAAATTTGCCGACTTTGTAAATAATTGTGCCTGGCGTCCGCCAGGTTGAAGGACTTGGTGCCAGCCCCCATTACTCTGTTCCGAAATTGCTTTGTTTTCTCCCCTGTTTTCTATACAGCAGCTGATCTCGGTTCCGCTGTTTTAGTTGGTGCTGGCTCCTCACTAGAATGGTTCGGTTCGTTCACTTTATCTACTATTTTTCACCATTTGTCCAAGGAAACTCTTGTACATCATATCTGCACAAAAGATGACAGAGTGGTGAGAATAAATAGCCATTTACACTCAACACCAACACGAATACACACAAATGACTGAGAAATTGGAGACAACATCAGACCCTATCATTATTCACACTAATATATCAGTATCGATATTAACAATTCATAAACACTTGGTAGGTAACCTAACCTCTTGCAGATTTTACAGAATTTAGACACATCATCATATCAAATCTTTTGATAGAAACCATCAGATTCAGTACCAAGACAAACTCTTCGCGTCAATGGCTTCAAAAGGTCCACCTCAATGCAAACCCTTGCCACGATTGGACGGGATATATTTACAGTAGATTAATCATGCTTCAAGGGCTGTCCCAGTGCTGAACTGTAGCAAAAAGGACATTCTTGGCAAAAAAATAAAGGGGAAGATATTTCAATGATGTTCAGATCGGAAAGACATAAGGATCTTCTGATGCATGGAATTCTGTTGTCCATTTCGTATATAATCCGTATACGGAAACCAAGAATAAACCATGTATTCTTGAGCCGTAACAGTTTGAAATCTTCCTCTAAATCAGAATGAATCAAAATGCAATTAGAGCCCAACAATACGATTGAAACTGAGCCTTTAAGGCCTATTGTATTGAACTCTTTTCGAATCTTCTCGAAGGCTCGGCGTCGTCGGGCAAACTTGCCCACCAAATCAAAACGAAGTGGTTTTGCTAGTGTAGCAATTTTTTATTTCATAAAATAATAGCAGAGTCCCCCTTGTGATTGATGTATTCATTTATCTTTTATTGCTGCTAGTTTTTGAAGTCATTGCCGTAGAAGTATAGGTAAATGTCCTTATCCATACTTCATTTACAAGAAAAAGGGGGACAAAAGCAATCTCTATTTGTCATTTCAGCAATCTGAGGCCAATCAACTCTTATACCTTTGCATTAACGCAGTTTTCTCGCTTTCGTGTAATTCACGACTGTCAAAGTCATTTGCTTTTGGGTTTTCCACATTAAAAAAGATCTGATAAATATCTATTGAAAATCCAGAATTATAGTTATAGTTCAACGGGACAGAGGGCAAATGGTCTGCGCTCTTACCTAGATTGCGGTCTTGCTCCATTCTCTAAATTTGTGCCCTAGTAATTTAAATCCACACCTTCATCTATTCTTCTCTATTAATTAAATAAAAGTACCCTTCTCATCTTCTAATTTTGAAATTTTTTTTCATTGTTTTTTTCAACATTTTAATAAAATCATATCTTCTTGAGTAGGTATCAAATTAATCCAAATTTTCTTGTTAAATGCAATACAAATAGGATATGAGACTATGCATGAAGTAAAATATTAACAAATAATGACTTTTAACCAGAATTGAAATTCAAATATCTACCATATACTGGATTTCCAAAAGATATTGATTAGCTCCAATTGCAGGTTTTGCTGAGGATTCCAATTATAGTTGGCGAAGATTGGTGGCCATTTCTAATGACAAATTAATACATATTGGAAGTAATGGGTGCATTATGGATAGGGAAAGTATTGGATTAGGATATTTGCGCCAAAAACCTAGCAGTAGAGACATGTAATTTATAAAATTAGGCTTCGATGAGTTTTAAAAATATATATATATATGTATATCTTTTGGTTGAAATTTTTTACATTTCGCTTTTAATATTCCACTAAACTTGTCATAAATTGTTAATAATGTCAAATAGCATATTGTTTTACTTGTCATAAATTTTAAGATTTTCTTATTCTCTCTGCTTAAACTTCATTTGAAATGTATCTGTAATAAGAAAAACTAAATGTTTTGAAATATGATTATTTCACCAAAAGAAAAATATTGACAAACCAAGAAAGTGGCAATTCAAGAATCGTTTGTCGCTTGAAGAATACTTTTACCTTATTTCTTCAGGGATCCAGTGGTATAATTTTTAATGGATTCAATAAATTAGTAAGCAACTATTTATCTAATTATAAGTACAACAAAATTTCCGATAAAATTTTAATAATCATTTACGAAAAAGAGAAAATGATTTATTAAATTCGTTAGTCAAAGCCGATAAGATAACATTTAATAATTCCTCAAGTTGATATTCCATCTAGTTTTCATTTATGTCGAAATAACTACTTGTACTTACCTATGGAAATCATCACTTGTAGATTAGATTATTTCTTTCTTTTAGTGATACACTGTGAGTCAGCAGTGATTATCTGAAATGAATCAATGTATTTGTTAAAGGTATCCACATTAAGCTGCTTCTGTCATGTAACTTGCATTGTTTAGAGTCATCTGCTTCTAAAAAGCTGCTTCATCCAACTTTCATAAATGAAGTTGAGAAGAAGCTTAAGCAATCCCGTAAAGGTAAGGTGCGACAGAAGAATCAAACACTTATTTCGTGTTTGTTCGTCGAGTTGGTTGAGGATACAGCAGATTATTACGATGAAGATGACTTCATTCCTGCTTGATCCAAAAAAGGAAAATGGAGACAAGTGAATCCTATTTTAACACATCATATATTTGTTAGATAAAAAGTCAGAGGTTATTGTATTTCAAGATTTTAATTTTTAAATCATCATGTATTATTTGTTTTATTTTAATAAAGTTTAATCACCATTTGGTGTGGTTTAATTAAAAACACAAATATTAGGTACGAACTTCCACAAATGTTACTCATGGCATTTTTTTGTCCCTTTTTTTTTTTTTTTTTTAGCAATAACGTGTCATCTTAGTTAAATTGTAATATATTAAAATGGCCAGGAGTACCATCCGTTCGCTTAAATTCAACTATTTAAACTTGTGTTTTGAACACTATATAAATTAAGAAGATTTCTGGCCAATTCAAAAGCGTTGCAAATGGCTAAGCTTGCTTGCTTCCTTCTCTTTTTGCTGGTTGCCTCTGCAGGTTAGGCTCTCCTACGCTATTTCTCGTTCGTAGATTTTTCTCTTTCGGTTGTTATAATCAATGTCAAATTGTGATCTCATATCTTCCCTATAAGTTATTATTTTTCTTTTTATCTTATCTTGTGTACTGACTTAAAAAGTATTTTGTAGGTTCTAGTGCTTACAATATGCCTGAGGAAGAACAAGAATTGCCCATAATTGAAATGCCGTGGAAGATGCAACCAATTGTTGAGACACTAACTACCATAATACAAGAACCTGAAAATGCCCAAATTGCGGCTTGTATTAAGCATTATAGACCATGTGTTAAAATTGGTCCTCGGTGTTGTAAGAACTACCGCTGCATTGGGGCTCGTGGCGTCGGCATATGTCTTTGAAAGCTGTTTTGCTGGAGGGTAATCACTAAAATAAAGTTGTACGACTAGGCCCAATGTCCTTGTTATGTGTTATTTTCTCTTTTCTACTTGTTATATGGTTTGAATAATGTAGCATGGATTATATCTATTGCCTATATGGTCAATGCAATCCTTATATTTCTATTTTCTGAACATGAAATGTCAACTCCTATTTCTTTTTCATATTGGTCTTAGTTTTTACTAGCTTTGAATCCGCACAATGTGCATGCTTCGAAACGAAACTATATTCCAAAATGAGAGGGGAGATTTATAGGAAATTGGTTGCCAAAAATCTTCCTTTTTCCTAATGGCTATCCAATCCTATTAGACAAAGGTTTAAGAAGATCTACTTTAGTGCAAATCAAGCTATTCTTGGTCCTGTTAGATTTGCGATAATTTCCTCAATTTTCAAGCCCCATGTCAACAAACTAGTACATAGATCGATAAAAGTAATATATGCAATGGATTTTACAAGTTTTTGTGTATTACGTGTGTTTTGTGTATATATCCTTGGGTATAGAAAATAGTCTCAATTATTCACACAAATTAATCAAGCTTAATTATAAAATACCAAAATCACTCACACACAACACACATTTGGGCAAGTATACCCATCATGTAACTGGCATAAAATTCTAATGGTAAGGATTGTTTCCCTCGGATAAGGTGGCACGTACTTCTACTATGCTATTGTCTTGTTGTTTGATCAACCCTTCATCTAGGAAAAATTCACCCTCTTACAAAGGATTAGCTAACCTTATCACAATTGAATACATCTAAAGTCACCAAGCCTAATAAAAGAATGGAAGAGATAAGTAGTTCAAGTAAATGGAATCCATCAAATCAAGTCAAACTTTAACCACCTAGATTAGCTAATTAACAACTTAAATTAGGCATCAATGGATAATTTTATATAAGACTCACCTTCTCTCGAGTTATGACTTCCCTACCCTTATATCAATTGGTGAATATCTCTACCTTACTAATTAATCCTAAGAGGCATTAAGATCCATTATCCATCTAGTTTGGGGGAAATGAGGCCCCTATCTCTAGGCAACCTCACAGCCCTTCAATCACCTAGTTCTTACCCTCAAACTCATCTTTTGAGGTGATTCTAGAAAACTCATAGAGTAAATCTACGTATCCAGTCTTTAAATTCTAACTCAATTTCTCGAAATCATTAGGATAAGAAAACTTAACCAATAGAAATATACAATACACAACGAATTATCCAATAACCAAAATAACTCCAATAGATGTTAAAATATAACAAAATTAGGGTTCAACCATTTAAATGCATTATTACTCCACAAAAGTGCAATCAAAATCAACAAGAAAATGTAAGAGAAATGAAAAAAAAAAAACTTATAGATAAATTGATCTCTTCTTCTTGTTGCAATTTCCACTTGAAGATAGTCCCCTATCCTCCAAAGGTGACTTCTTTCCTTTCTTGAGTTACTCATTAGTGTTCTAGGGTTTGAGAATGGCTTTGCCCCCTTGTTGTTCTATCCTTCAACAAGAAACAAAATGATCTATTTATAGTGGTCTTGGAAAGCCATTGAAATTTGTTGTGTATTGACTTGTCCCAAATTAAACCGAGTGCCTGTTCTAAAGCTAGACTAATGCCTGTTGTGCACTTTTTCTTGAAGATCTTGAATCTCACTCCAAACCGGCACTGTTCCATCTTCAATCCAATGTTTGTTGATCATTTTGTTCCCGCTCCTTAGCTCTCTCGAAATAACCAGTGCCTTTTTAGTTGTCCAACCACGAGTGTTGAATAGTGTAATAGGCAGTTGTGTGTCCTCTAAACCTGTAACACCCATTAATAAGTTGCTTAAATGGCCAATGATGTTGCCCTATCCTATGGACCGTGGGTCTTTATAATAGGGAAAAACAAAGAGCAAAAAAGAAGAGAAAAACTTAATATTCGGATAAACCTCAAAGTTGGAATTTTAATTCACTTCTAGAAAAGAAAAATCCTTAGTACTTGGCACACTACATTTGAGCCATATCAGCAGAAATAAACTATAAACAAGAAATGGTAGACATGATAGAGTATTAAGACCTAATTCTATTACCAAAAAAAAAAAAAAAAAAAGGATCTTCAGCACTTGGTCTTGATAATCTTAGTCTACCCTAAAAATCATGGTTACAAAAATTGATGTGAGATTATAATTAATCTCAATAAGTCCGTAGTGTAAAAGTGACAGCTAAGAAATTAGTGGCATGAAGCATGAATATGCAATAGTTCAAACGGATGTAATCATTAGAACATTTAGCATTTATCCTTCTCAAAACCATTATAATATTTTGGAGAGAAAATCACAACTACGATTATATGGGATATATAGATAAGAATTTTGTTGGGCAATCAATTCAAGTCAAAATTTCGGAAAGAAAAATTCATTTCAATGAAAGTCTTGAACCCATCATTAACAATCCATATTACGTATCGAGACCACAAATCTACGATACTGTGCAAATATGACCACGGCATATTCCATGCTCAAAAAACACATTGGGCAGGGTGTACATCCCTCCCAAGAGGATACCCTGCCATCCCTCCCATAAATAAATAGACCGGATGTCCCATGTTTTTCTTTTGGTTCCCTTTTTGGATACCGTGTTGCTAGCTAAGGATCCTAACTGTACTACTAGGAATATCACCCCGTTTGGAAAAGATAGTTTTTCAGATATGGCTAATCAACTAAAATCCTCTCCTATTTTAATGAAAACTAGTCCTATAGTCTCACCCCTTGAGTACTCAAGTCTAAAATAGAGTGATTTAAGAAATTTCCATTCGGATATAAAATGTACAATTTCATTTCCAAAATATTGTTCCAGTCATCAAAACCTTATTTTGTTTGAAATTCAACCCAACCCGAAACCACAATTGTACTTTCTCACCAAAATTTTTCCAAAACTGAAATCTCTACATTCGTTGTACCCAAATTTGTTCAAGGCATAATAAAATTAAATAACTTCATAATTTGCTTCAAAAGCGATATTAACAGGAGCTAAAAATCTCTTGCTATGATTTTTGCAATTATGTGCATGAAGGAAATTTGTAATTAGGTATAAACATTGATGCATGGCTCCCAATCATAATATAATGTTCAAAAGAAAAATCTCAAAAATTGATCATGCATAGTTTCCATGTAAAAATCACAAGGTGAATAAGGCTAAAACCAAGTGCAATCAAAATGGAGGCTAAAACCAAGTGCAATCAAAATGGATTATCGAAGAATATTCTCACTATTAATAACATCAAAATCATATCATGAACTTATTCGTGTCATAAAAGTGTATGCATGACCATATGAATTTTTTATAGAGCTATTTTGCATAAAAGAGTCATGAGATGTAAGAACTTACCTCTAATCCAAAAGCTTAGAAAATTTAACTTCAAGATATTTTAGATGCTTCTTCCTCCAAAGTCCAACCCCGAATCTATTACACATGTAATATAGGAATAAATTTCCAAATTGACTTAATCTAACTAAAGCATCAAACAAGATCCTAAAACTGTTAAGGGAATTGCTTCCATCTTAAGTAATTCCGAAATACTTAGTAATACAACCTAATTGATTCTAATCACAAAGAATCCTAACAAGAAATCCAACAATCCTCTATAATATCCATGGCCAAACAAGGCCTTAATTGCTAAGTAAAGCCCTACTCACCATGCAACCCTAATTGGACAAGAAAACATAATATATTAATCAATAAGGGAGCATCTATACTAATTTATATTACCAATCACACCAAGAGTTCATATAGCTTTTCAAAAATTGAAATTCTCATCTTATAATGGTACAACAGATCACTCTTCAAAAGTATACTACAAAAGAAGCTCATCAAACTTTAATTAAATATTTTTCTAATAATTCTTAACATCAAACAAATTTCATATAAGCCAAATTTGCAGCAATTATAGCTATTTCTATGAGTAAATTCATTTTCCAATGTTCAACACAAAATTCTATTTTTACTCTAAAACAAGGGTTAAAAATCATTTACTTAATTAACCAAAGAAACCATTTTATTTTTTAAAACAAAACCTCCATATGTTAAGTGAATTAATATATATTTATCTCCCAAGATTGCCACAAAAAAGGACTCAAATAATTTCCACACAAAGTCTCGGGTGAAGTGTAAACTGCCATGCACAGTGAAAGTCTTAAACCCATCATCAACAAGCCATATCACGTATTGAGACCACAAATCTATGATACTGTGCAAATATGACCACGGCATATTCCATGCTAAGAAAACACATTGGGCAGGGTGTACATCCCTCCTGAGAGGATACCCTGCCATCCTTCTCATAAATAAATAGACTGGATGTCCCACATCCGTCTTTCGGTTCCCTTTTTGGATACCGTATTGCTAGCTAAGGACCCGACAGTACTACTAGGAATATCGCCCTGTTTGGAAAAGATAGTTTTTTGGATACAGCTAATCAACCGAAATCCTCTCCTATTTTAATGAAAACTAGTCCTATAGTCTCACCCCTTGAGTACTTAAGTCTAAAATATAGTGATTCAAGAAATTCCCACTCGGATATGAAATGTACAATTTCATTTCCAAAATATTGTTCCAGTCATCAAAACCTTATTTTGTTTGAAATTCAACCTAACCCAAAACCACAATTGTACTTTCTCTCCAAAATTTTTCCAAAACTGAAATCCCTACATCCGTTCTACCCAAATTTGTTCAAGGAGTAATAAAATTAAATAATTTCATAACTTGCTTCAAAAGCGATATTGTCAGGAGCCAAAATCTCTTGCTATGATTTTCACAACTATGTGCATGAAGGAAATTCGTAATTAGGTATAAACATTGATGCATGACTCCCAATTATAACATAATGTTCAAAAGAAAATTCTCAAAAATTGATCATGCATAGTTTCCATGCAAAAGTCACAAGGTGAATAATGCTGAAACCAAGTGCAATCAAAATGGATTATCAAAGAATATTCTCACTATTAATAACATCAAAATCATATCATGAACTTATTCATGTCATAAAAGTGTATGCATGATCATATGAATTTTCTATAGAGCTATTTTGAATAAAAGAGTCATGAGATGTAAGAACTTACCTCTAATCTAAAAGCTTAGCAAATTTAACTTCAAGATATTTTAGATGCTTCTTCCTCCAAAGTCCAACCCCAAATCTATTACACATGTAATATAGGAATTAATTTCCTAATTGAATTAATCTAACTAAAGCATCAAACAAGATCCTAAAATAGTTAAGGGAATTACTTACATCTTAATTGATTCTAATCACAAAGAATCCTAACAAGAAATCCAACAATCCTCTATGATATCCATAGTCAAACAAGGACTTAATTGCTAAGTAAAGCCCTACTCACCATGCAAACCCTAATTAGACATCCAAACATAATTAATTAATCAATAAGGTACCATCTATTCTAATTTATATTACCAATCACACCAAGAGTTCATATAGCTTTTCAAAAATTGAAATTCTCATATTATAATGGTACAAGAGATCACTCTTGAAAAGTATACTACAAAAGAAGCTTATCAAACTTTAATTGAATATTTTTCCAATAATTCTAAGCATCAAACAAATTTCATATAAGCCAAATTTGCAGCAATTATAGCTATTTCTCTGAGTAAATTCATTTTCCAACATTCAACACAAAATTCTATTTTTACTCTAAAACAGGGGTTAAAATTCATTTACTTAATTAACCAAAGAAACCATTTTATTTATTATAATAAAACCTCTATATGTTAGGTGAATTAATATATATTTATCTCCCAGGATTCCCACAAAAAAAGGACTCAAATGATTTTCACACAAAGTCTCGGGTGAACAGTAATCTGCCTTGCGCAGTCAACTTCAAAAATTCAGAACTCCCAAATTGGAATGTATTTTTCAATGATTCCTTTTGGAAATTTTCATAACGTCATTAAGTTTGTACGATCCAAAAATCATATGAAAATTGATTAATTAAGAGTGTTTTTTTCAGGGGTTTACATTTAGTCCTCTGTACAGAGGTTTCTGTAGAGGTTGAGCAGTCTTGATGCAAAAACCATTAAATTGAGTTTTCTTAATTTACTTCATACAATACTTAAACCAAAATAATCCTAACACATTATAGGACACTTAGGCATTCCAAATCAAACAAGCCATTAAAAAAGTTTATCTCACAATTTAGACCCATTTCAGCTTTTGAACAGAACCAGCAATACTCTGCTTTCTTATCACCTCCATACTTCTCAAATACAAAGCAAACCACCCAATTCATGCACACCAGCCTATACACACATCATGGTTCACATTACCATGAAATCCAACTCCTCTTTCACACAAAATTCACAAAGAACACAGCATTACACTCTTAAGAATGAATCTGGACAGCTTAGTGCAATTTTTGGTTTTCAAGCATAACAAGTAAAGAAAATGAGTTCTTAACATAAAAATGCTTCACTTCCATATCATGTATCATTCCTTTAACCAAATTACAATAAAAAATCTGTACATAAAGCAAACCACTCCAATCTGCAAAATATTTACAGATTTTCGGCCAGCAAGCTAGATGGAAGGGAAGGATGCATTTTTCATATACAAAAAGCCATTTTTACATGATATCTCAAGACCCTAGACTAGGTACAACATTTAGGCATCATAATACAACATAACTAAAGCATAAAATCACAGATTTCACAGGTAAACAACAGCCACATTTTCTACTACATGAAGAAGACAAGAATGGTGGAAGGTTTACCTTGATGTTTTGAAGCTTGCTTCCAACCAGCAAAAGCAGCCCAATAATACCACTTTGAAGGATTATTTTTGAGGTTTTAAAAGAGCAAACAAAAAAAAAAAGAAAAAAAGAGAGAGAGAGAGAGAGAGAGAGAGAGAGAGAGAGAAGAGTGTGTGTCTTGGCCAAAGCTAGTGCAAGAAGAAAGGAGTTCTTCTTGGTGATTGCAAAGCCCCTGGCCTTGATGGTTACTCAGCATTATTCTTCAAGAAAGCTTGGGGTACGGTTGGCCAGAGTCTTTTTGATGCTGTATCGAAATTCTTCACTTCTGGGAAAATTCTTAAGCAGCTTAATCATTCTATTATCACCCTGGTTCCGAAATCCGATCATGCTGAGAGGGTGTGTGACTATAGACCTATCTCTTGTTGTAACGTGGTCTACAAGATTATTTCTAAGATCCTGGCTGATAGACTTAAATTGGTTGTACCTCACCTGGTAGACACTTCCCAATCAGCATTCATACAAGACAGACTCATGACTAATAATATCTTGATGGTCCAGGAACTTATGCGTATGTATAGTAGAAGACGAGTGTCTCCTCGATGCACAATAAAGGTGGACCTACAGAAGGCTTATGACTCAGTTAATTGGGTTTTTTTATTGGATCTACTTCATGAGCTTGGGTTCCTTCCTCTCTTTGTGAACTGGATTGAGCAATGTGTTATAACTACTTCGTTCTTTCTTGCTATCAATGGGACTGTCCATGGTTTCTTTACTGGTGCAAAGGGTCTATGCCAAGGGGATCCAGTCTCCCCCCTGTTGTTTGTTATTTGCTTAGAATATTTCTCATGGGTCGTCAAAGTGCACACACTTGGGACACTATTTAACTATCATCCCAAGTGTAAGGAGCTTAGGATTACTCACCTTGCTTTTGCGGATGACCTTATGCTGTTTGCTAGGGGTGACTGCTCATCTATCCGCATTCTCCTTGATTGCCTAGATGAATTTAAAAGATGCTCGGGTCTTGAAATCAATAAGGATAAGTCCAATATCTATCTTGTTGGGATTAGTATGAATGATCAGGAGAATATTCGAGATACTACTGGAATTCCCATTGGTGATTTTCCGTTCCGATACCTTGGCCTACCAATCATGAATGGTAGGATTAAGCTTACTTACTATAAACCATTACTTGATCGCATTGGCTCATACATTGGACATTGGTCCGCTCGGTCCCTCTCTTATGTTGGCCACTTGCAACTGATCTAATCTGTTCTCCAAGGTGTAGAGTGTTTCTGGTTATCTATTCTCCCTACGCCATCTGCGGTCATCTGTCAGTTAGATAGGATGGCTAGGGATTTCCTATGGGACTCAAAGAATTCTTTGGTTGCATGGAAGAATATCTGTCTTCCAAAAAATGAGAGCGGACTTGGATTGCGGAACTTGCACACTTGGAATGAAGCGCTACTGGCTAGAATCATTTGGGACATCCAAGTGGAGAAACAATCACTATGGGTCAAATGGGTGAACCATTTCTATTTGAAGGGCAGATCTGTTTAGGAGTGTAATCATCGAGGAACACTCACCCTTGTTTCGTAGGCTGTTAGCAATTAGAGACATGATCATGGAGCGCGAATGGGATATTCAATATGCGGTTGATCTTCTTCACTCTTGGGCAATGTGCAATAATTCCTTCACTTGTCTTGCATATGACTATTTGCGATCAAGTACACAGACTGTGTATTGGGCCAATACCATATGGAAGCATGGACTAACTCCCAAACACTCATTCATCCTTTGGTTGTGTGCTAAGGGTAGACTGAAGACTAAGGATACACTTGTGCTCAGGCTGGATGACTTGTCTTGTCCTCTGTGTAAGGCATATCTGGAAACGACTAATCATCTATTCTTCAGATGCTCAATTTCTGCTACTATTTGGACGAAAGTGAAAAGGTGGCTTCGTCTACCAAATACTTTGTGTTCGGCCAAGTCTTGTCTCAGGTGGTATAAGCGCGGCAACCGTGGTACCTCGTGGTTTAGTAAGGTTAAATCTAATACTTTGGCAACCACTTTCTACTACATCTGGTGTGCTCGTAATAAGGCCATTTTTGAGGATGCAGTATGCCTACCGTTGGAGATTATAAAGAAAATTAAAACACATGTGTACCCTGATCTTCTGTACACATTTGAATCCTGTTTTGACAACCACTAGTTGGTAGTCTCCTTGACTATAAACTAGTAACCCATGTAAATCCTTTTGATAAATATTAATATATTTACATTTGCATTAAAAAAAAAAAGAAAGGAGTTATCTTCTTCCTTTCTATGGCTCCTAATCAGCCTTGAAGAAGAGAAGGGAAGGCTATTTATTGAGGGGACGAAGGAGAAAATATTGCAGAGAAATGGGGAGAGGGATTTTTAGCCAACATGGGGAGAAATGGAGAGAAAAGTACACTTTATACTAGGACATTTTTCCATCTTAGTGTTGGGATAACTTCATTTAAAATATACCATAAATTCAATGGCTAAGATGAAAAGTATTTGTTGGGTTGAAAGGATCCATGGATCTTGGATATGGGTTTTGGGTCAAATGATGAAACCGGGTCAAATAGTCAAAATACACGAAATTTGACTAAGATTTTTTAATTAGCAAACAAGGCCAAACTCCCTTTTAAAATTAAAGTCACTCAAGAATGCCTTTTTCACAAAGGGAGGTTCATTGCTATAATATTATTTGAAATGTGAGACAACAATTAATTTAACTAGATTGTTTACTACACATAATACATATATACATACAATACACAATTGCTTATGTATAAATCACCTACTATGACCTAAACAAATAATTAACTTAATACATTTACTTTCTCTAAAAGAATTCTCAAAAGAAGCACATAAAGTAGACACATGTAATGCATTTAATTTATGAAACAAGATTAATTCCATCAAATAGTTAGTTCCCTAAATCTCAACTTAGTAGGTGTTGCAGTTATAATATTTAATACATTATAATAATTTAAGTAAGGATAAATCATTTTTCCATGCAACAAGCTTATAATCACATTGATTTCATTTATTTTCTCCACGAAATCTCAAATAATAATTTAATAAAAAGCAACACACAATTTATTCAATTAATTCATCAAAATAAAATTTAATTATCTAATTTTCTATAGTAAAATTTTTAGGATATTACACCCTTGATATCCATATGAGGTTAAAAAATAACACAATCACGTAAATTATTAAATGACTTATTAATATAAGATTAGTCATCTTAATTTTCCTAATGCAAAATTATAGGGTATTACAAAATCGGTGCTTGTTATTTCCACAATTTTTTCCTGAACTCTCTGATTCATACTAATGCCTTTTTATTCTTATACCCTAGCACCAGTTTGATGCTTCATGCCCTGTTTTCACTAAGTTTCTTTAGTCATCTCTCATTTATACACTATACACAAAACAGGGAAAATGAGTAATTATTTAATTATAAATTTCGTATAACTTGGTACAAAATGACTAATAAATGAGGACATAATGAGCGCTCATCACTCCTCTATATTTAATGTTTTGCTTTTCCATAAGCAAATTCTCAGAAAAATTAGTACATCAAGCAAAAAGCAATGGTCATCCATGGATGATTGTTGGCAACAATGATTCTTGTGAAAAATATATTCTTTTTCATTTAAGATGAAAATTCAATTCAAGGTCACTTGATCAAGCAAAACTCGTGTAAATGTATGTATTTGAATAGATAACACTAAGGCTCTCGACATTGGATTAAACAAGTCTGTATCTATTCGACATGCTTCACCTCATTTCTTAAGTCAAGAATACGACTTAAGTAATGCATATAAGTATAGAATAGTGGATACATTGTCGTTCTATAACTTCCCAAAGCGACTACAATCCAAGTCGTAAATAGAGGATTGGTCTAATTGCACACTTTTGTAGGGTAATGTAAACGACTATTAAAGATATAACTAATTATTTTTCAGCTTTTACATTTCCTTCGTTAAACACTTATTTTCTTATTAGGGGTAAGGTAATGCAAATGCCTAATAAAGATATAATTAATGAATTTTCAGATTTTACATTACTTTACTCTTTTCTTTCATTTTCTTAATCAAATCCACATTTACTGAAACTCAGGCTTCAAACTAATTAGAAGATCGTAGAATATAAATAGACAAAAAATTCCCAACTTATACTTCGTCACAATTTTCTCATCCGTTCCCAAGAAATCAAAGTGTGACAACGTCTACTAAAACATAAACAAGGTTAAGCCAAATTCTTAAAACATTAACTATATGACATAAAATATACAAATTTACCTAAGAATATCTCAATCAAAACAACCTCATACCAAGAAAACAAGAATACCAATATCATAGAATTCAAATTATGCCAAAATTTTTCCCCATTTTTCATCAAAATTTTCAATGAAAAATAAATTTTAACAAAAAGAAATAGCCCAAGGAGTGCTAAGAAATTCCAAGAAATTCAATATATTCTTTTGCAACAAATAAACTTAATTCTCGCCCTTACACTTAAATTGGATAATGCAAATAAAAAAGATATCAACATTAGCTAAAGAATCAAAAGTAGTCGGAAGGAAAAAACGATATAAATAAATGAAAATACAAATACTAAATATCCCTAAAAGATGTAAAAACATATACCAGAGAAAAGTCTAAGTAACATGGAATAAAATAGCAAAGATAAAATATCCGGATCCTCTAACGGTTAGCAAGGGGACTGGGGCAATAGGAATGTCTTTGGAAGGCTTAGGTGGTAGATGATAGGCTGGAGCAACTGTCTGCCACAACTAGAGCATGAACTCTGTCTATCTGTGCCGATGGATACAAATCTCTATATACTGGTACAGAAGCATCTCACGTAGGTATGCAATTTCAGCTCTCAACGTGGTTTGCTCCATCCTAATTTGCTTCTCTACTGTAGTTATCTATGCCTAGAAGTCTCCAGTAGGTCCTAGTCTCCCACGAGACAGTCTAGGTTGTGGCAATGGTAGTTGCACCCCTACCGACTGCTCTACTGCCTCTATTAGGTCCTCTTCCGACTCTATGGTGGCTCCTGATTTGGCTATAATGGCTACTGTGGTCGCTCATCTAATCCAAGCCTTCTGTTCTTCAGGGTTAACCATCTCCCCACCCTCCTATTATATTGAAACCTACAATTGATTTAGGTTCTATACGACACTACATCTCCGGAGGTTGTGGTGACTGGTGTCTCTCCCACTGTAGGCATATAAAACTACTGGAGTATATAGGTAATGGGGAGGGGAAAGATAAAGGACCTAAAGTAGTAGTGGGATGCTATCACCTCTCACATGTAGGTGAGGACAATAGGGGCTAGAGCAACAGGCTGAGATTGTATTATCTTGTCGAGGGCCTAGATATCTATCACTCTAACCTCATTGAGGCTACTGGCTCTAAGGGCAACATTAAACCCTAGAAGATAAATAAGAAGTCTATGTTGGGAAGGCATATTGGTCACCTGGATAATCATGGTCTGTCTCGCCTAGGTATACTGGAGATGAGACTCCTCCAAAGCCTCAGTCGAATGTCCAAGTATTCTCAGAAGTGACCCTCTTATTATACATATCTATCTCTACCCAGGGGCCCTCATCCTCTATCTTGATAATCCTAGCCAGTAGCCCTCTAATAAGATGAATGGGCACTCCCCTCACTACGATATCGATGGACTCGAGCATCCTATGATGCTTCTAAGATATAATGGCAAAGAACTCCTTCACAAACATAAAATAATATGCAATGCTCAAAACCAAGATAGGAGCTCATTCGATCTGTCTAAATACCACCACAAGTCACATATGTTAGGAATTCTCCATGCAAAATCGTAGTTGCACAGCAGAAAAAACATGAATTCCACACTGAGGATCACATTTATGCATTAATCGATATTAAACGGTGGAGAAATATACCTTACATTGTGCCTCTATTAGACAAAATTTTCTTCTTTAATTTATGTTCTCTAAGGTGCAATCTAGCAAGCACAAGAATGCTTTCTCCTTTGTTCCGTCAAAACACCACAATCGAAGTGTAGGATTGTCTCTAATAAAATCCACACGATAATGGTACACAAGAAAAACACCAGAGTTTTGTGCTAGCAAAATTACTTGGTGGCTAGGTTTTTGTTGTTATTTAGAAGAAAGAAGATGACAATAGGTTTTTAAGAAAACTCTCTGTAAAAAACCAAAACCGTAATCCCACAGATTCTATATATTTTCATATAAATCATCCATTGACTTTTTGGTAACCAGAATCCAATTCTTAATTACCAATTATTATTATGATTTATTGTTACTTATTATATAGCCCACAAACTATAACTAATTATAATCTGGCACCAACAACTTCTTCTTTTCACAATCAACCTTGTAATATTATCAAATAACATCTTGAGCACTCAATTCTCTATTGTGTATGAGATAATAGGTTTTTCGATCTATTGGTAGCAAAATATGCATTAATCTAAACGTCTTTAAGATTAATAATCCTTAATAATTTTAGAATTAACTTATTAATTCTAATAAGGATTGATTTATTAATTTTTTAATTAATAAATCCGTATTCAACAGATTATAAGTAGTATCTAGCAACACATCATGACCACCCAAAAGTCTAGAAAGTCAAGTGGCTTGACATGAACCTTTCAATAGCAAACAAAAGTACAACAAACTCCTTTTATCGTACAATATCTCATTCGGTTTGGAGTACAAAATTAGTGCCAACTCCTTCCAGAATAATAAATTAATTCGGGCCGAATATTTTAGTACTTGTTCTTGAAATCCTCTACTCATCATATGTATCAATTGGAACCATTTCCAATATACAATCGCCTTAGCTAAAGACATCTCGAGTAGCAATTCCTACAAGTGATCGTGAGATATTTCCCCATACTATTAGGAGTAGTGAATCTTTTATTAACACTCTCAACTATTTTCATTTGGTCCATGTTGTACCCAATATCCATCCCATAGGCGGTCTTGTCAAGACTCTTGAGATTGGGATCAAAGTCCAACACTTAGCAAATAAAGTTCATTGGAGATCTCAAGTCTAAGAATACTTGCACATTTGTTATAATGAGATTCTATCACTGGTACTAAATAGTTATCCATGTGATTAACTCATAGTCAGGTGATCCAATGTACTTGTTCAAGTAATAAGCATCGACGTGTTAACTTTAAGTATCACAATACTCACAGATGTGAGAACCACCGCCTAATCGAATTAAGAAGTATAACACGTGCTACTCTTAATGCATTAATGATGTCTTATCTCATTAATACTAGGACTAGGGATAATTTAAGTACGAACACTATCCAGTATAGTAAGAATCCCACATCATAATCTTTATCATGATTTTCATAACACAGTTTTGCACTTGGGACTTTATCTAATAATTATTTTACATGCAAGCATAAATAAAACAAACTAAAAGATAAACAAACTAAAATAAAACAAGGCATTCTTTATGTATCAAACATGTGATTGCTTCTAGGACATAATACTATCAAACTCTCACTTTCACTAGATCCAATCATTTATGTATCTAATACCAAATGACTAAACATGTTTGTCATATTTCTTTTGGGATAGTGCTTTTGTAAGCAAGTTAGCTATGTTCTCATCCGTGAGAACTTTCTCTGTCTTTTATATCTTTTCTGTCAATGATTTCATAAATCAAGTGATGACTCTCAAATTGAACCCACAGTCTAACTATGACTCGTAGTTGTTATTATCATCTTAGAAACCGGTATCAATATACCTTTTACTTATTTTAGAATAGAGATAATATTGCACAAGATTCATCCATGTTTTGATTAAAACCAATCACTTTGATTGTTTCATCAAAACGGATGTTCCAACTCCTAGAAGCTTGCTTAAGTCTATAAATAGACATTTGTAGCTTGCATACTTTTATGCTATCATTGGATATGAAACCCTCAAGTTGTGTAATATACACTTCCTTGTCAGTTTTCTAATTAGAAAAGCTATTTTCACATCTGTTTGCTAGATCTCATAATCACAATGAGCTACAATGACTAGGAGTATTCTTATGGATTTTAGCATAACGACTAGTGAGAAGGTTTCGTCATAGTCAATAGCATACTGTTGGTGATAACCATTAGCCACCAGTCGTGCTTTATAAATAACTAGGTTACCATCCTTGTCAGTTTTCTTCTTGAAAACCCATTTGCACCCAATAGGTTTGATTCCTTTGGGTGGATCAACCAGAGTCTGTACTTTGTTGTCATACATGCAATCCATCTCCAATTTCATGGCTTCAAGTCATTTGTCAGATTCTGAACTGTTCAGAACTTCCTTGTAAGTACTAAGCTCGTCATCACCCATGAGCAATATGTCATTGTGATCACTAATGAGAAATCCTTATCTCTCAAGTGTCACACATATCCTACTCGACCTACAAGGTTCCTTTGTAATGAAGGTTCATCTATTCTCTCAATAGATGCGTGATCAGATAGTTGATCTTTGTTTATTTGTTCTTTATAAACTTCACCAAGTTCAATCTTACACCCACTATCCTCTTTAAGCATGTGCTTTTTCTCTAAGAAGACAACATGTTCTAAAATAAACACTTTGTTTTTGAAAGGAAGATAGAAGTAATATTCGAAAGATTCTTTCGAATAACCCATAAACGAACACTTTTTCAACTTAGTTTCAAGTTTGTCTGACTGTGGCCTTTTGACAAAGGTAGGGCAACCCCATACTCTCAAGTGAGATAACTTTAGTTTCTTGCCAAAGAACATATTATATGGTGTAGTATCAACCATTTTTTACGAAACTTTGCTTAGAACATAAACAGAAGCCTTTAGTGCATACCCCCAAAATGATTTTAGCAAGTCTGTAGAAGCCATCATGGTCCGTACCATGTCTAAAAGGGTTCAGTTCCTTCTCTTAGATACACCATTATATTGTGGTGTATGTGGTGGAGTCCATTAAGATAATATTCCATTATCTCTAAGATAATCTTGAAACTCTTGATTTCTGTATTTACTTCCTTGATAAGATCTTAGAGTCTTAATACTTTTCTCAAGTTGTTTCTCTACTTCATTCTTGAAATCTTTAAACTTTTCTAAAGCTTCAAATCTATATTTTATTAAATACAAATACCCATATCGTGAATAATCTTCGATAAAAGTTATGAAATAGTGATAGCCTCCTCTTGATTATATAGACATTGAGCCACATACATTAAAATGTATAAGTGCTAATGACTCTTTGGCATTTTCTTCTTTTCCAAAAAAGTGAGTTTTAGCCATTTTACTAAGTAAATAAGATTCACATGTGCCATATGAATCATAATCAAATGACCCTAAATCACCTAGCTTATGTAACTTAGAAACCCAATTCTCATTTATGTGGCCCAAATGACAAAGCTAAAAATAAGATGAGGTTGAATTATCCATCCTTGGTTTCTTATTGTTTATATTAAGGATTGGATTGTCTATGTATAAAACATAAAAATCATTAACCAAAGTCGTGGAACCGTAGTGAATACCATTCAATGAAAAGAACTGTTAGAATTCGTGGACTCCTAAACGCGGAAAACATCCACAAATCCCTCCCGAGGACCCAAGTAAACGATTAAGAAGATCTAAGGTTTAAGAATTACCTCTGGTTGCTGTAATCGAAATCCTTCGATTCTGGTTGCGCTGTTGTACGTTCAACCCGAACAATCACCAGACGCTGCAGTATGCGAACGTCCTCTATCGGATACACACCGCGAACTTACTCGATACCTGGGGAGTGATAGCGCCTAGGATTTGAGAGGTTTTTTTTTTTCTTTTCTGGTAGAGAATGGCACGAATGTTCTCAACCGAAAAATTGGACTATTGAAAAGACGGCTAGGGTTTTCTTAAAAACCCTCGAACCTCTTAGAGTCCAACCCTAATAATATCTTATCATATTCTAATTTAAATTCAAATTAAATTAAAACTAATATGATAAGATTCTACCATTATCTCGGTAATTTAACTAATTAATTTACCGAGTCAGATTCTTATAATCTAGACATTATCCAGATACATCGAATGTGGACATATTTCTAGATTCATTGTATCTAGTAAATTTTCTAAGTACGATTAACTTAGACATATTCCCAGATTCATCGAACCTGGTCACCAGAAAAATAACCTAACAAGTTCGCTTATTGTGTGACCCTATAGGTTCATTTAACACTGGCAGTGTGCCTAAATCATATTTAAATGGCCTACAAGTTATAAGCGGTTTCTAGCAAAACATTATAACTATCCAGGTTAAATGAAGATCGGTGATCTCTTTGAACCAGACCATAATTTTATATTTAGTCATTTTGTCACACGATATCTAGATTAAGCATAAGGCATGGAGCATGTCATCCTTATTAAGCTTAATCAATTATTTCTTGATTTCATAGTAGACTGTTCAAACAAATGATATCAATATCTTAGATTGATATATTTGAGCACGGCCATGCCTTTTTAACAGTCTAACTTATCAAGGGGCCCATGGATATCTCTCCCATAACTGAGAGGGATAAATTCCTTCACAATTAATCATATTCCTCTCCTTGATATATTCTGTATACAACAGTAGTCTAATTTATTATCTGGTTAAAGACAACTTTAGACAATGTCAAAGTATAGAATTTATCAAGTAGGAAACTATGATGAATTTAGGTCGAAGGACTTTCAATATTATTATGGCTAGAAAGTACTTATGACATATTCCATGAAGTACTCTCACAGTGGGTCATGTCCAATACAATGTTCTCTAACATTTATTTACGTCTTGACTCGATATTACAAATATCCATGGCCAGTAAAACATAGACATCAAGTCACAAACATACTAATCTTAATTTATTATTATTCCAATAATAATAACCGATCAGGGACAGTTTTAGAATAGTCATTGTATTCATTGTAGGGTTTTACTATCAAGTCACGTACTTGATGACCACAAAACAAAACTCACTATTCATGGAAAGGAAAGCCTCATATTATTATATAAAACATAATGACAATAATATAAGTACAAATTGACTCTAGGGCATATCCCCAACAAGAACAACATTTATTCATAAAAATTAAATGAAATCCACATAAGTCTAAACATGCAATTGAGATAATATTTTCAGTAAAACTGGTACAAAATAATATTTTTGTAGTTCTAAAACTAATCCTAAAGGTAGGTGTAGCTCGTAATTCCCTGCGGCAAGTGCAACAACCTTTGCTCCATTTGCAGTACGTAGGACCATGTCACCCTTCTCAAGCCTTCGATTGTCCTTTAGTCCGTGCAAGTTATTGCATAAATGATATCCACACCCGGTATCTAATACCCATATCTCATTTTTAAAGGCAGTATTAGCCTCAATCATAAACATAGCAGGGGTAGAAGTAGAAGTCCAACAAGCTTTTCATTCTGCTACTTTTCCTTGACGGTCTCCAAGACGGCTTTGCAGTTGTGCCTCCAATGACTCATCTTTCCACAATGATGGCATTGGCCTTTAGTGACTGCCTCCTTCTTTTCCACATCACCTTTGGGCTTTGTAGAAGCCTTCTTCTTCTTTTTAGGAACCTTCTTCCTAGAAGAGAAATATGCTACAAACATAACTACATTGGATTCCTTCTTCTTGGAGGACTCTGCAGTTTTGAGTAGATTGATCAACTCGGGTATGGTGGACTCAATCTTATTCATCTGGTAGTTAATAAAAAATTATTAAAAAATTACTTGGTAAAGATTGCAGAATTAAGTTGATACTTAATTCATTGTCCATCACAAAACCAAAAGATCCGAGCTTCTCAATTAATCCCAACATCTTCAGCCTATAAGTGGCCACAAAAGTACCCTCAGCCATCTTTGAGCAAAACAATTGTTTTGATAACTCATATCTTTCTATTCTAACTTGGGCATCAAAGAGTTCTCGAAAATGTAAGATAATCGAGTAAGCATCCATATGCTCATGCTATTTTTTCACTTTATGGGTCATTGACGCCAACATCACATAAGATGTCATTTCACTATCCTCTTTATGCTTCTTGTGGATAGCACACTCATCAGTATAAGCATTTTGAGCTGATGGTGGCAGAATAGGGTCTCTAACACGTAGAGCAACTTCTCAGACTTGAGAAGAATTCTCAAGTTTCTATACTAGTCGAGAAAGATTGTTTCAATTAATTTGTCAGCTTCCAAAATGTTACGTAAGTTCAAGTTTGTTGTCATGATGCATATGACCTAGATGAAAATTAGAGAAAATTAGCTAACTGTATATACACATGTAATGCAAATAATTATATCTTTAATTAAGGGCATTATTATTCCACTATTTTAATCAAACCAATAGCACTCACTATTGATTCGGGAAAACCCTTTGGAAGCCTTTCTAATGAACCGGTATCCAAATTCCTCAAGAATTTGGGTTTGTCCAATAAACCACCCTTAAATTCAATGGTAGGTATCTAATACCAATTGCATCGTATATAATTATCAGATCATTGCGTGATTAATATCGTTTAATTTTAAAGCTTTTAAGCTAACCCAATCTTGCCTCTAATTTTCTTTATGCTTAAGTTAGCCCAACCGAAATAAAGAAATTCATCAAACGCAACCCATTAATCAGGAATATAAAATTCTATAGCTTGAACATGCCCAATGTCTGGTAGTCTTTCGTTAGCCCAACATCCTGATCTCGAAAAAGGACTCTCATTCTTACGATATTAATGGAAGGTATTAGGTTTAATTTTAATTGAGGGATTTGTGATTTTTGTGTCTTATAGATAGCATGGATAATATGACCATATCCATACATTGCAAAAACATAATTACGTGGTATGGTTATGGACTTTTCCTAAATTAATTTCTTCGAGGCTCGAAGGAAATTAATATGGTCAACCATATGTGTTCATGCATGATATAAGTAGAAGGTCTTACCCTCTTGCCCCATTTTGGTCGCCATATACATTGTCTTGTAAATAATTTTCTAGCTCTATCTAACTTTTGTAATCTAGTTACATAAATTTCATAAGTAAAGAAATCTCAAGTTACATTTGAGGGAAGTTTGGATGAGAAAAGAAATTACACAAGAATAATAGAGAAGGCAGGACTAGTAGGCCCATTTCATTAAAACAAAACTATAAATAATGCATGAACAAATATATTTGGTCATAGTCTATAACCATCCACCATGCTAATAGTAGGCTTAAAACACACTAAGCAAAATAAAACATAGCATACAATTCCAAAATCACTATGTTGGAAATAAAATCTAAAATTAGAATTTTAGAATATATATATATATATATTAATTACTAAAATCAAGGTTTAGAAATTAACAAAAGTTTCCAAAAATCAAATTTTGGAAATTTCTTGATAGATTTATATAAGATATAAACTTCCAAAATCATTACCTTGGAAAAGAAAAATTAGTTAGTCTCAAAATCAAATTTTGAAAAAAATAACTTTTAGGTCCCTTTATCCGGAAAAAAAAAATGGCGATCCCCTTGGTTGGTCAATGGGCAGGGTCAAAGGGCAGCGACGCTTGCAAGGGTCTCATGGGGCAGTGGCCCTGGAAAGAAAATTAATTTTTCCATCCCTTATTAAATGTGATTTTCCCTTCCAAATCACTTCTACAATCAATATTTTAGAAAATATATTAATTCCTAAAATTAATTCCAAAATCACTATTTTGAAAAAATAGAATAAATCCTAAAATTACTATTTTAGGAAATATATTAATTGCTAAAATCATATTTTAGGAATTAAAATAATATATAATCTAAAATCATTATTTTAGAAAATATATTATTTTCCAAAAACAGAATTTTTGGTTAATTAATATTAGTCCTAAAATCCTAACTTTTGGAAAATTTGGGCGTTAAGTGAAAAAAAAAAAAACAAATTGAGCCGTGGGCCTTTTGCTAGGGACAAAACAGAGAGCCTGGACGAAATGAAGGGAAAAACAATTTTTTTTTTTTTAAAATAGGAATTGCAATCTTGGGGAGGCTTAAGAGAGCCTCATTGGGTGAGCCACGACTTGGGAATTTTTTGTGCCTCAAGCAGCAGCTTGGCTCCTAGTGAGCCACGGTTCTGGGTAAAAAACATTTTTTTTTTCTTCTTTCGTCTTCACCAGAAACTATATTTTGTTTAAGTTTTCTGTGACAACTTCAGAGAACAATTCTCTAATGCATTCCAATCTCTTTTTTTTCCATTTCTTTCAACTCATTCAAAATTTGTTCAAGAAACATGATAGCTTCAGGAAAACAGTTTCCTTATTTTTCAGTTATAGAAACAACACGCCCAAAAAAACAATTTTCCTTTCTACAAGAATTAACACTTTAATTATTGTAAAAAACATTCCCGCAACTCTTACAGAAACATGTTCGTTGCAACCAAAGCACACAGAATTAAAATTTTCTTTCACAAACCACTCACCCGAAAAAACATTTTTTCATAGAGAATACAGAGATACCGATGAAACATATTTCATGGACAAAATTCAACCTATTAACGCATTAACGAAGGCTCTGATACAACTGTTAGGAATTCTCTATGTAAAATCATAGTTGCGCAGTGGAAAAAACAAGAATTCCACACTAAGGATCACATTTATGCATTAATAGTATTAAATGGTAGAGAAATATACCTTACGTTGTGCCTCTATTAGACAAAAATTTCTTCTTCAACTTGTGTTCTCTGAGGTGTGACCTAGCAAATGGAAGAATGCTTTCTCATTCGTTCCATCAAAACACCACAATCCAAGTATAGGATTGTCTCTGATAAAATCTACACGAGAATGGTGGTCAAGAAAAACACCAGAATTTTGTGCTAGCAAAATTACTTTATGGCTATAGGTTTTTGTTATTATTCAGAAGAAGGAAAAGACGGCAACAGGTACTAAGAAAACTCTCTGTAAAAAACCAAAACCATAATCCCACGGATTCTATATATTTTCATATGTATCATCCATTGATCTTTTGGTAATCATAATACAATTCTTAATTAACAATTATTATTATGATTTATTGTTAATTATAATATAGCCCATAAATTATAACTAATTATAATTTGACCACAACAACCTCCTTTTTTCACAATCATCCCTGTAAAGTTATCAAATAACATCTTGAGCACTCAATTCTCTATTGTGCATGACCTACTAGGTTTCTCGGCCTATTGGTAGCAAAATATGAAATAATCTAAATGTCTTTAATACTAATAATCCTTAATAATTTTAGAACTAAGTTATTAATTCTAATAAGAATTGATTTATTAATTCTCTAATTAATAAATCCATATTAAGCAGATATGAGAAGTATCTAGCAACACATCATGACTATCCAAAAGTCCAAAAAGTCAAGTGACTTGACTTAAACTTTTCAATAGCAAACAATAGTGTAATAAAATCCTTTCACTATGCAATATCTCATTTGGTTTGGAGTATGGAATTAGTGCCAAATCCTTCCAGAATAATAAAATAATTCTGGCCCAAATATCTTAGTACTTGTTCCCAAAAGTCACTACTTATCATATGTGTCAATTGGAACCATTTCCAATATAAAATCGCCTTGGCCAAGGACTTCTCGAGTAGTGATTCCTACAAATGGCCGTAAGATATTCGCCCCTACGATTAGGAATGGTGAAACCTTTACTGATCCTCTCAACTACTTTTATTTGCTCCATGTAGTACACATATCCATCTCATGGGCGGTCTTGTCAGGATTCCAGAGATTGGAATTAATGTTTAACACTTAGCAAATAAAGTACCTTGGAGATATCAGGTTTAAGAATACTTGCACATTTGCTATAATGAGATTTTATCACTGGTACTAAATATTTATCCATGTGATTATCTTACAATCAGGTCATCTAATATACTTGTTCAAGTAACTAGCATCTCGTGTTAACTTTGAGCATCACAATATTCACAGATATGAGAACCACCGCCTGATCAAATCAGGAAGTATAACCCATGCTAGTCTTAATGCATTAATCATGTCCTATCTTATTAATATTACAACAAAGTATAATTTAAGTACGAACACTATCTAGTATAGTAGGAACCCCACATCATGATCTCTGTCATGATTTCCTTAATGCAATGTTGCTCTTGAGACTTTATCTAATAGTTATTTTACACAAAAATATAAATAAAAAAATTGAAAGATAAAGAATGCCTTGTTTTATTTAATAATGCACAATATACACAATATATGTGATCGCCTCTAGGGTATAAAACTAACAACATATCCCCCGCAAACCCGGGATCCATGGTCTTTTGTACAATAATCCTGCTATGGAGTCTAGTCATGTGCCACTTCTCCCATGATGGATTGACAAAATGAGTAGGAGGAGTCGGAGTAGTTTCGGTAGCCATGGCTAGCTAGGATGAAGAAGCTTAACCCCTCTTCCTCTTGGGTGGACGCTTGGATGTTTTGGGAGGCATAGTGGAAGTAAAATGAAATGGGATTGTGAAAGGGGTAAGGTCTCCTGTCAAATCAACAACTACAAGTCAAACGCAATCAACCAATTCTCTGCACTACACTATCTCAACCAATATGATATCAACTCAACTCCACCATAAACACAAAACGAAATCTGAATATGCGAGTAAAATAAATAAAACTCTAAGAAGTATTCAAGTTAGCAACATGCACAACAGTATCCCGCAAAAGGTATCATCATAAACGCTCATTTCACATCCAAGTTCAAAAAGTAAAAGTAATTCTAATGTATTTTTTGAAAACACGGGCTTTAGCATCCAAGTAAGTACAAAGGATAAAACAAATTGGTCCCAATAAAATTAATTCTCTGTACTCCTCTCCTTTAGCTCAATATTCAATCCCTAATAAAAACTGTCATAAAATATAATTCCTTTAAAACAACCAAAGTATCCCGAATAAAACTAATCCCAATTATAAATGTCATTGTCCACTAGGCTACTTTTCAAAACCCCAAAAGATCATTTTGTAACCCCAACATATAGCAACATCGGATACACCACAATCATAAAGTCTTCTCCCATCTCACTTAATAAAACAATGCAAAATAAGAGATAAATTCCTAAAATCACAATGCAAATTAATCCCCAAAACAAGAACATAATGCCACATTTGTGACTAGGATCACAAAATAAAACATCAACGCTCATCCTCCAAATAAATTGAGCATGTGACCAATCCCTAAAGTCACAACAGAATAACATACCTATTAGCACATTAATGAATTTAAATTCAAACTCTCAACTGCACAATCACTGTAGCTTTTTCATATATGTTGAAAACAAGAGAGCCAGTAGTTTTGCAAATAAATAGAATTTCAAGCAAACAATCTTGCAATAAGTTCAACCCAATGAAAACATACCAAAATGCCCATAACGCAAAGTAGATAAAACTCCCTAAAAGTCAATCTATAAAGCCCTAGGCTGTGAGTGGGATTTTGAGGAAATTAACGGAGAAAATCTTGTAATAGAGATGAACGGGGTTTACCCTCAATAGCTTGACTTCATACCAGCAGGGATTTCACTAGAACAGGATGGCAAATATAGCTAAACAGGATGGCTAAAAACAGAGAAATTGAGTAGTCATTTGATCATAAATTTAGAATAAATTGGTACAAAATAGCTAATAAATGAGGACATAATGAGCACTCATTAGTGTAACACCGCCTTACAAACGTAGCCTAAACTGACTGGGGATGTCACCCTATCTTTTGAACTAGGAGTCTTTATAACTCGGTAGAATAAAATCACAAGAAAGAAAGATAAATATCTGGCACTTATACTTAAATTACATCTTAAATCAATATGGCATGATCAATAAATGTAAACTTTAAAACTGCCTAATAGAAAATCTTTCTTTGCGAACACATTTAATAATAATAAATGTATCAATACATATTGCTATCACAAAACAGAACTCCATCTCCCAATCTTGATAAGTTTACATCATCATGAAAACCTGATTAGAAAAATGTGTGAGATTATGAATAATCTTAGTAAATTCGAGGTGTATGATCGTGGCACATTTTTTGAACAAATGTCATGATGCATGAATGAAAACAATTTGAACGGTTATACTCCTAATAAAATTTACTCTATGCGAAATTTTATTGTAGGAAAAAGAATGAGTGTATTTTATTATTCTACTTAAACAAATCAGAAAATTTGCAAAATTGCACAACACAATTCTGGAATAGATTTTTTATTTATATGAAGTCTATAACCTACTTTTTGTCACATCGTGAATTGTTATAATACCGTATCAGGAGATTTAATCCTGATATATCCTATGTGGCTAAGGCATAACCAATACAAAAATAGTATGTAGGGTGTATATCCCAACCGAGAGAACATCCCCAAATATTTCTCTCGTCTAATCCATCAGGTGGATGTCCTGCATCTATCCTCCAATTTTACCTAATGAAAACCGTATTGCTAGCTAAGGATTTGCTTGGTCAATTAAAAATAATGCCCCATTTGGTAAAAGACAGATATCTAGAAACGACCAATTTTTCAATAGTCTCTCCTAAACTAACGCGAGCTAGTCCTAGAACCTTGCCTGTTAAGTACTCAATGCCTAAATTTAATATGGTTCAAGAAATTCCCATTTTGATTTGGAATATATAATTTCATTTTCCAAAAATAAAAAAAAGGTTTTCCAGGCAAAAATGTTATGTTGTCTTAAACTTAACTCAATCAAAGCTTGAAACTATATTTTTCCCCGAGATTCCTAAAACCGAAATCCCTATATCCATTCTAGTAATTTATTCATGGTATAATAACTCAATATTCACCATTTTCCTTGTAAAAGCAATAATAGTTGAAGCCATTATAAAAAAAGTTTGTGCCATGATTTTTGCAATATTTGCATGCATGAAGATGCATAAATTTAACATTCATATGTTTTTCATAACATTTAATGTGTAACTCCATAAATATATGTAATACCTATGAGGAAACTTTACAAAATTTATTTATGCTTAAACATGTCGCAAGAATTTACAGATGAGCTTACTTCTCATACGTAGGCAATTATCCAAAATGCCATACTCCTAATTCAATACCTAATGTTTATAGCAAGAACATAAATTATTTTATGAATATTTGAACAAGACGATATAAATACATATATCTTCCATGAAATATTTGTAGTGATATGCAAGGACATATAAGCCTAAAAGAATTCACATAAAAGGAATTTCCAAGAAATGTAAGGACTTATTTTTGTCCAAGTTTAGCAAATCGTCTTCACTTAAATTAAGTTCTCGCTTCTCTTCCTCTGTCTAAGTCCATCACGTTTGACATATATAACATATAGGAATTGATTTCCTATTTATTTTAATCTAAGTAAAGTGTGAATTGATACCTTAGGATAATTCGGGAATTTCTTAGTTCTTAAGTAATTCTAAAAATGCTTAGCGATAAAACTTAATTAATTCTAATTGTAAAGCATCCCATCAAAAAATTCTCATACAATAGAATTCTCCGACTTCCTTATTAACATAAATGGCCAAACAAAGCCTTAATTATCATACACAACCCTGATTATCCATGCAAACACTCATTAACTACATTAACCCTAACTAGCCATGCAAACCCAATTTAATCATGCAAAATTTTAATTTTCCAAGCAACTCCCTCACCCATTTGTTTAACCAAATGCATCATTGAATCAAGTAGCCTTGCAAGATTTTAAATCCTTACCAAAGTTTTATTTTGCAAAAGTACAAGGTTTCAATACCAAAAATCATATGGTCAAATAAAATTCTTTAAAGCCATAAAAATATATTCCTGTTAATTTTGAGCATATAAAGAAACCCATTTAAATCAATTTTTAAAAAATTAAAGCTACTATTTATGCAAATATACTTTTTTCCTTCAAACTCAAAACTCTGCTTTTAAAATAAAATAGAAGACATAAACATCCATCTAATTATTTGAGAAAATCATTTTATTTTTGAATGGAACCTTCTAGTTTAGTATCTTGGTATGTTAGGTAAATTATCATATATTTATTTCCCAAAAATCCCCCTAAAAAATGGTTCAAACAATTTTTATCTAGCAATGCATTGTTATAGTAATCAACTTTAAATAGTGAACTTGAAAAATCCGTATATCCCAATTTACAGGAGCTTTTTCAGTTATTCTTTTTCTGAAATCTTCCTAACATCTGAAAGTTTCTATATTATGAAAATCATGAGCAAACCATTCAAAAAGGGGAGTTGGGGAGGGGGGTGGTTTAAAGTCGATCTCCCTAAACACGGGTTTTTCACACAGTCAATTTTTGTGCAAAGGTCATTAAGGTAAGTTTTCTTCATTTGTTTTATGCAAAATCCACACCATATAAGTCATAATACATCACTCAATGCTCAGACATTCAAATTCTAGCATGATCTTTTCAAATTTATAGCTCCCAAAGAACATCCCTTTTAGATTCTGTACCGAACTAGCATTCCTTTGTTTTTGTCATAACAATACAAGTTCATAAACAACAACAAATCACATAACCCCTCATATATATGACCTCCCGTACTTAGCATAACAAGACCACATCATGTCTATATCTTTCCCTTCAACAAAATCACAGACAAGAACTAGCATTAAACATCAAGTTTCACTTAATCGTATAGAACAATGCATTTAAGCAATTTTATATATTACAACAGATGAAGGAAAGACTTCTTCACTCAAAAGGCTTCATATTCATATTATATAACACTTCTTTGGCATAAATTTGAAATTCTTACTTCACTAAACCACACTTTAAGGACAAAGAAATCAAATTTGTATGCAGCTGGACAGAAAATGGGATTTTCGGCCATCATGATGCAAGAGAAGGTAAAAAGAAGAAAAATGCAATTTTCACCTACAAGGTGCCATCTTTACTTAATTTCCAATAGTTCTAATCAAGCTATACATTCATTCATCATTATAACACTCAAAAATAGCATTAAAATTTAGATTTATATTGCTGGACCGAAGCCATAAATTTCAATCATGAAAAAATCATCATTAACTCCAATTGAATCGCATCTTTCTATTTTGACCAATCATTTCTATGATGAAATTCTTCAACTAATTGTTTCAAGATTCTCATTATCTTTTAACACGCAAGTGCTATATTGTATGCAAAAATATCACCAACAGCTATTTCCATCTGATTCCAACTTCTACTAGAAGTCATATAATTGATGGACATCTTATTATTCTGTTCACTATTTTCAGATATTTGGATATTTTCATCAGTTTCCACTTAGTCTTTATTTTCTAATTTTTTAATGTGATCGTTCTGAAAATTTAATCCTCTTTTCTTTCAAGGATTTTTATCTTTGAAACGAAGGTGTCATCCACGCTTCTAATGTGTTTTTGTTTCAACATTTATGAGAATTTCATTTTTTTCCTACTAGAACCTCTCTCCGAAGAGGAGTATCTATAGTTGGAATATGCGATTTAGTTACTCTTATAGAATTAACAAAAAAAAAATAAAATTTGATAGCTGATTTGTAAGTCCTTGCATATGAATTATCTTTTAAACTTCTACTTCACTCGCACTTGTGTGCGGATCCAAATAATTCAATTATGTTGTCCAAGTAAGCTCTTTTTTATGTGATTTATATTCTCCCCCTAATTTTGGAAATATAGATTCTTCTAAATGAAAATCAATAAATCTTGTTATGAATACATCACCTATTAATAGTTCAACATATCCAATTATAGAGGAGGAATCATATCCAACATATAATCCCCAATCATCTTTGATTACCCATTTTGGTATATTGATTTGGCGCAATCAGTACACATATAGCACACCTAAAAAATCTTAAATTAGCAATATTTGGATTTGAATAAAAAGTCAACTGCAACGAAGAGAATTTATGATAAGTTATTGGCCTTATATGCATTAGTGCTGTAGCATGCAAAATAGCACCTTCCTGCAGGTGTATGGAGATTTTCCTTAATAACGATCTAGCAATTAATTTTAATCTTTTCGTGAATGATTCAGCTGGACTATTTTGGGTACAAACATGAGCTACTAGATGTTCAATAGTAATCCTAATCGACATGCAATAAACATCAAATGCTTAGGAAGAATATTCTCTAGCATTATCTAGATAGATCCTCTTAATAGGATAATCTAGAAATTCGCGTTTAAGTGAATTATTTGGGCAGCCAATATTACAAACTCTAGGCTTCAAGTTGATAATAAATTGTCATGCAACCATTGGTGCGATGAATCAATTAAAACCGTAAAGTATATGAATTACTCAATAGTGGATAAATTGCTTCACATATGTCACCATGAATTCTTTCTAGAAATGCTGGAGACTCAAACTCCACTTTTGTTGGAGATGGTTTAATAATCAATTTTCCTTGAGAACATGCAGCACATGAAAATTATTTAATGTCAAAATCTTTTGAGTTCTTAAAGGATAACCAAGAGTATTTTCAATTGTCCTTCACATCATAACTGCTCTTGGATAACCTGAATAGTCTTGCCAAATGAAAAATGTAGCACTTCAATTGCATGAATTTTTGTGCAATATAGGCCAGAAGAAAGAGATGATAGCTTTTCTAACAAAGATTTTTTACCCGAAATTATTTGAGTAATACAAAATTACTCAAAACACATTTTCTTCTATTATTTCAATGTGATATCCATTTCGGAGAATATTTTTAAAACTTAATATATTTTATAGAGATTTTGAAGAAAATAATGCTTTATAAATAGCAACATTAATTTGTTCCTCCTAGTAATAATATATTAACTCTTTCAGAGTCTTCAATCAATTTTACACTACCATTTATAGTATTAACATTTTTTTCTCCCATCTTCAGGCAAGAGTAATATTTTTAATCTTTCAATATGGTGTTTGTTGTACCACTATCACATATGTATACATCTTTAATGCCACTCTCGTATCAAGGAAATGGAACAATTACCATGTAGGCATTACAAAACATTTATAAAATTAATTATTTAAATAATAAAATAAAAACTTTAAATGCTAGTTACTATTACAATGTTGAAAATATACAAATTAAAAGTAAACTTTTAATTCTTCTGAATACTTGTATCACCAACAATTAAGTGATTAATTCTTCTTTATAGATGCTCAAAACAATCAGTCACATGCAAATGAGTTACATCAACATTAACTTTTTTTGAGGTTAGTACCTTTATAATCATTATCAAGAAGAGAAGGTTATAGAGTAAAATTTACTTCTTTATTTTTGTCTTTCTTTTCAATAGAAGCCTAATAAAGATCAACAAGGTATTTTGCTATGCAACAAGTACGAAACCAATGACCTTTCATGCCATAATGATAACATTTATCTTCATAATTTGTAGGAACCACTTTCTTTCATTTTTCTTTGTCGTTATTTTTTAGCCATTTTTGATGGTTATCATTATATCTCGTAACTTTGTTTTGACTTTCGTGATCATAATGAATATTTCTATTATAACCGCATGCACATCCACGACCATAGTGACGACCACAATCGCGACATCTTCTGGAGCAAAAATTACAAGGTCTAATAGTATTCACTTTTAGGAGTGGAGTAGAACTTGTTAGTCGAGTTTTAGGATTTTTCATTAATAACTCATTATTTCGTTTAGCTACGAGAAGACAAGATCTTAATTCTGCATATTTTTTGAATCCTTTTCTAGATATTGCTGCTGCAAGAGCACATTTGAGGCCTCAAAAGTAGATGAATTTATTTCCAACATATCTTCACCAGTAATATTTTCTCCACATAATTTTAACTGTAAGCTAATTTTAAAAATTGTAGAAGTATACTCATTGGCAAATTTAAAATCCTTTAACTACATCATATTTTGCTTTTGGAAGGACTTGTATCTTCTGGTGGTCAAATATTTCTCTCAAATCATTTCACAAAATAAGTGGATTTTTCACGATAAGATTTTCCACTTTTAAATCTTCATGAAGATGATGGTAGAGAAAAATCATAATTTTAGCATTATTTTGTCATGATGATTGGTTTCTTTGTATAATGATATCTATTAGACCCATTGCAGCTAAATGCATTTTAACATCTACTGTTAAGTTTAACAAGATTCACCATATTAATACAAAATCAAATAGAAATAGTACCTTTCTTCTTTTGTTTACAAAACTTTAAAAATGAGACTACTTGATTTTACGGATCGGGAGAGTAACTTTGACGGTGCCAGCTTGATTATTAATTTCAGTAGTGTTATCTCGATTATAACCATTAATAGAAAAACTTTAATAGGGTATCGTGCCGATAACGTATCCTGAATTTGATTCAATATTGAGTTAGAAAATATAAAACTAAAACTAAAGAAACTATACGAGAAGAGAAATGAGAGAATCACTTAAATTTAATTGATTGATTATATTCATTTACATAAGACCTACATTTATAGAGGTTTAGATACATCATCTGAAATGATAAGAAATGAATCTAGTAAATACAATCTTATCTTATCTATTACCAATCTTAAAAAAATGAATAGTCTCATCTATCTTCACGATAAAAGGATAGTTTCGAAAAAATGAACATCCACTTGATTATTTTCATAACATTGATTGAGTTATCATTGGGTTTTAGACTGAAATTTAAAAAGAGTAATGCTACCTGACACGTGACACAGCCTACGATTTTGCGTGAAAAATAAAAATCTTCTTGCATTAGTGTCGGTGTCCAAAGTTGAAATTGGGTATAAAAGGGTGTAACTATAGAATAAAATTGTGCATGGCAACAGTTAACATGTTTTGTACGTACGTAACTAGAGGACGAATGGAGGCAATCGATGACGGCAAGTACCATCTAGATATCTTTGTAGTGGGTTCAGCATCCTCCCTTTTCTATATCCCCGAATTCATCACTGACCGAGAAGAAGAGCTGCTTCTCAATACTGTACTCATCCTGTCTTTCCCATTATGTGTTGGATGTGCAATGTCTGTTGACATTTCTTTTGCCATCCTGGAATTCTATAACATGCTATTTCTTTGGGGCGGGATTAATATTTCCCCGGTGCCGAAATGGAAATCATTGAAGAATAGGAGACTCCAAAGTTGGTGCACCTTCCCGGTATTATCCTTTTTTAAAAATATTTAAAATATACTGCAAAAGCTGTTTAGCTTGGGCTAAAATCTGATGCTTTTGTACTTTTCACATTTGTTTGTTTTTTGGGAGAACAAGGAGAGAATTGTGGCAAAACTGAACCCGAGTTGCCAAATGCAAAATGTCCAGAGGGCGTCATGTTAATCTGGCCCCACCCCCTTTTTTCATAAATATTGTAAACTTTTCTTTGGCAAATTTATTCAGAAAGTTGGTCCGTAAGCATTTTAGATGTGGTTTTTCTTTTGCAAGAAACGTTAACTTGTGTCCTTTGATTAACTAACTTAAGGGATTACCTTATTTTCTTCCAAGGCAATAAGCCAACAGAAACATTTCTTTGTTTTCCAGTTGCATAATTTAATAGATTTGATTGGGTATATTAGATTTGCTCTCACCACTTAAGAAAGGTAACTTTCTCATTATTTTTTTTCATTACATTTATTCACACAACAAACCTTAATTGCATATAGAATTTAGCTGTTTACAAGCAAAGTTTGTCCAAATTCGTTCATGTTGAGTAATGTTTGATCTATTGATAATAAGGTTCAAGCCCGAAAACAAAAGATAACCTGAGCAATAATCAAAGGACTACAAGCATTTTTTTTTTCTGCTTTTGTCTTGGGGTGTTTGTGTGTGTGATTTTTTTGAAAAAAAGATTCATGAATCTAATTGCTGTAATCTGGCAATAATCTAATTAGTGTTTTTGATGAGCTCGCCATATACACATTTTTGAGTGTTTATTGTGCTTTAACTGTGATAAATTCTAACGTAAATCATTACACACCACAACCTTTTCATCTTCTTTTTGTAGAAAATAAAGAATATATCAATTGGAGATGATAAAGATGAATGGGAAGTAAAATGGAGTAAAAATAGTGGAAAAATGAATAAGCCAAATTCGAAAGTGGTTGCCTAGGGAATTTGAACTTCCCGAGGCCGCATATGAGCAAAATTTTGAAGAAAAATAATAGTACCTGCTGCCGAGTACTACCTATTGTATAGGAAGGTGGTGGCCCAGGGATGTATAACTTATCTTAGCCACCTAGATCATGAAAAAAGGCAAACCTAGGTAGGTACCTGGCGGCCCAAGGAAGTTGAACATCCTTAGGCCGCCCACTTGCAACAGAAATGTGAATTCAGTGCATTTTTTAATATCCACGAGCATTTTGGCTATAAAAACCCTTTATACACTTGAAAACACTAGTTAGTCCACAATGAAAGTTGCTTGCTGGAATATTCGAGGGTTTAACAAGACCCTCAAACAACACGGGGTTCGAAATTTTATTTCTAATCATAATGTGGATGTTATTGGATTATTGGAAACAAATTTGAATGTTGTTGGAGTGGACAATATTCTACACCAAAAATTCTCTAATTGGTCAGCTTTTCATAACTTGGATGAATTTGCAGGAGGCAGAGTTGTTATCCTGTGCAATGATGCTAAGGTGGATGTCCATTTACTTCACTGCATGCCTCAAGCAATTACTGTGAGTATCAGGTGTAAGATTTCCCATGCTACCTATTCCTTCACTTTTATCTATGCTTACAATTCGGTTATGGCTAGAAGAAGTTTATGGGAAGATATTCAATCCTTATCTTCATCAATATCGGATCCATGGATTCTTATGGGTGATTTTAATACCTATTTACATATCGAGGACAAACTTGGTGGTTCGGTGCCTTCCTCTTATGAAATTAGGGACTTTGTGTCACTATGTGCGGACATTGGGCTGGAGGACCTTCCTTATGTCAGATCAAAGTATACGTGGACAAATTCTAGGGTGTGGTCCCAACCTTATAGGGTTATGGGTAATGATGCATGGTTTCAATGCCTTACACAGGCTTCTGTTGAGTTTTTCCCTATTGGGTGCATTTTTTGTCATAGTCCTATTATTTGGTCTGTGGTAGACAATAATGTGAGAAATGTACGTCCATTCGAGTTCCTAAATATTTGGGCTAAAAACAATTCGTTCCATAATATTGTTAAAGAGGTTTGGGATCGGGCACTCTTAGGATTCCACTAGTTCACTCTTTGTCGTCGTTTGAAGATGCTTAAGAGTTACTTGCGAAGTCTAAACAAACAAGAATTCTCTCACCTCTTTGAACGGGTCGAACAAGTGAACCAGGTTGTACTCAATGCACAACAGCTATTACTTGCCAACCCCGCAGATCAGAATCTTATTGCACAATTCAAGAACTGTAAATGGTTAACATGGCGTTTGATGGAGGCAGAAATGAAGTTCTACCAGCAACTTGCTAAAGGAAGGTATGTAGCTCTCTCTGACAAGAATACTCGTTACTTTTTCAACATTGTCAAACGTAATAAAAAGAGGAACTTCATCTCTTCTATCACAATGGAGGATGTTAGACGGACCAATAGCCTAAAGGCTCTTGTGGACGAATTTGTCAAATACTACCAGAAGCTTTTGGGGACTAAGGTTGATTGTACGGGAATCAATGTAGACTTTGTCAGGGCTGGTCCTTTGGTGCCTCATGATATGATAGTGGACTTGGTTAGGGACGTAACTATCTAGGATATTAGATTAGCTCTATGAGATATTGGGGATTCCAAAGCTCCTGGGCCTGATGGTTACTCGACATTATTTTTCAAGAAGGCATGGAGTACGGTTGGGCAAAGTCTGTGTGATGTAGTTATGGAATTTTTTATTTCGGGCAAAATTCTTAAACAGATTAATCATTCTATTATTACCCTGGTTCTGAAAAATGATCATGCTGATAGGGTGGGTGACTATCGACTAATATCTTGCTGTATTGTGGTCTATAAGATTATCTCTAAAATTCTGGCTGATAGACTAAAATTGGTGGTCCCTCATCTAGTGGACTGGGCACAATCTGCATTCATCTACGACAGACTCGTAATTGATAATATCTTACTAGTTTAGGAACTGCTGCGTATGTATAGTCACACAAGAGTTTCTCCACGATGTACATTGAAGGTGGACCTCAGGAAAGCCTATGACTCTGTCAGTTAGGATTTCTTATTGGACTTACTTACTAAGCTTGGGTTTCCTCATCTTTTTATGAAATAGATTGAGCAATGTGTGACCACTTCCTCCTTCTCTGTTGCTATCAATGGAAATGTGCATGGCTACTTTACTGGAGCTAAGGGTATGAGGTAAAGAGATACTCTTTCTCCATTGTTGTTTGTCATCTACTTAGAATATTTCTCAAGGGTGGTCAAAGTGCATACACTTGGGACCTCATTCAATTACCACCTTAAGTGTAAGGACCTAAGGGTTACCCACCTTGCCTTTGCGGATGACCTCATGTTGTTTGCTAGGGGTGATTGTTCTTCTATCCTCATTCTTCTTGACTGCCTTGAAGAACTTAAGAGATGTTCAGGTCTTGAAATCAATAAGGATAAATCTAGTATTAATCTAGCAGGGATTGATCCGAACAATCAAGAAAATATTATGGCAGATATGGGCATTCCTATTAGGGAACTTCCATTTCTCTACCTTGGACTACCAATCATGAATGGTAAAATTCGACTAACTTTCTTCAAATCATTGCTAGATCGTATTGGTTCATTCATTAGGAGATGGTTTGCTCGTTCACTTTCCTATGGTGGGTGCCTACAGCTGATTTAATCTGTGCTCCAAGGGGTTGAATGTTTTTGGCTGTCAATTCTTCCTACTCCATCTGCTGTTATTTGTCAATTGGAAAGGATAGCTCGGGACTTCTTGTGGGACTCTAAAAACCATCCGGTTGCCTGGAATAATGTTTGCCTTCCAAAGACTAAGGGTTGTCTTGGTTTGAGGAACTTAAAATTTGGAATGGTGCTCTTATGTCTAGAATCTTTTGGGACATACAGGTAGAGAAGCAATCCTTGAGGGTCAAATGGGTGGGCCACTACTATTTGAAAGGCGGATCTATATGGGAAATCAAAGTTCATAAGGAACATTCCCCTTTGTTTCGTAAACTGTTGGCAATAAGAGACATGATTGTGAAGCGTGAAGGTGATTCTCACTATGTTGCTGATCTTCTTCATTCTTGGAGGCAATTGTAGTACTTCTTTCACATCTCTTGCTTATGACTATTTGAGATCTACTACACGGTCTGTGTATTGGGCCAATAGTATATGGAAGCAGGGTTTAATGCCCAAACACTCATTCATTCTTTGGTTATGTGCGAAGGGTAGGCTTAAGACCAAAGATGCACATGTGTTCAGACTTGATGACTTGACATGTCCTTTGTGTAAATCTCAATCTAAAACGATGAATCATCTGTTCTTCAAATGCTCAGTTTTTGGTACCATTTGGACAGAAATGAAGAATTGGTTAAGTGTTCCACATTTTTTGAATTCGCCAAAAGCTTGTCTTAGGTGGTATAAACTTGCCAATCGGGGTACCTCATGGTTTTCTAAGGCAAAGTCTACTGCTCTAGTAGCCACTTTTTACTACATCTGGACTGCCCGTAACAAGGCAATTTTTGAGGGTGTAGCCTACCATCCGAGGGATATAGTGAAGAAGATTAAAATGCATGTGCACACTGTAATTTTTACGTTGTACCCTAATGTTCAGACTAGTTTTGAGGCATGTATTGAGAATGTCTAGTTTGTAGTCTCCTTGATTGTAAACTAGTCATCCATGTAAATACTTATTGATCAATATTAAACCGTTTACATTTGCATTAAAAAAAAAAAAAAAAGAGCCCTAGAATTCGTAGTTTCACCAAAAAATGAAGAGAATGAGTAAAGGATTCAAGAAAGAAGAAAGAATGATTGCAAGAAATTTCAAGGAGGAGAAAGAAATAGCTTATCTATGAGTGTTTCTATCCCTTTTCCTTGTTATCTTACTTGCGATTTTTGTTCCAAAATTTTATTTTTAATTGTAATAAAGGGTTGTACCTTATTTTTATACCTTGGGATAATGCATTTTTCTTAAATCTATGATTTTTATGGTTATCTTGATTGAGTTGGGCCTTGATTGATTTGTTTCAATTAAATATTCTTCCTTAATGATTTTGAGAGATTAGCTTAAGTTTAGGACACCCACTTACCTACTTTACCATTTGTCACTTTCAGTTAACACGAGAAGAAGATTGGGAATTTGGGTTAATAATCAATTGGTGCATTTGATTGCCAAGAGATAAGCATTTTGTAGCTTCTGAATCATTTCAGATTGTAAGTAGTGTTTAATGCCTCCTTGGGTTTAGTTGATAAGGTAAAGATATCGATTAATCAACTTAGGGATTAGGGATCTCAAAACTCGAGAGAGAGTGAGGTTGATTTTGACTCCTATCGATGCCTAGAATTAGAATCTATGGATCTAAGGGGTACTTATCTTTGAGGTGTTTAATAGGGGAATTTTCATTGTTACATGGCCTTTCTCTTTTTCTAATTCCTTGATGAACTTGTGACCCTTCCTTAAGTAGGAACATAATTGGTTTCCTAGTGAAATATAATTATTTTTTAATTCACATATTTAATTAGCAAGACAATGAGATTAGAGCAAAGTAGTTGTAATTGCTAAGTTCCTGTCGATTCGATACTTGCTATTCTCTATATTATGCGATCGGTATACTTGCCCATATGTGTGGTTTTAGTGCTTAGCATTTTTATTTTAAAACTTGATTTTTTGTGGATTGTTCATACTATTTCCTATGCATATAAAACACACGCATCAATTTTTTTGGCGTCGTTTCCAAAAATTGACAATATCACAATATCCTTGAGTCTTGTTGATTTTGCTATATATATATATATGTGTGTGTGTAAATATTACTAATTCTTTTATGTATATATTTGTTTCTATATTTGTTCTTATACTAACCATCATTTGTGTTTTGTTGTATTGTTGTTTTTAATATTACGGTATGGTGGGTTGGGTAATTGTATATGTATTAGATTCTATTGATTTAATTTTTGCTTTTGTTTGTAGCCATGTTGTATATTGTCACTATTGTTATTGTTGTTGGGGAATTTTCTAATTGTTGTTATGTTAGTATTTTTACAATGGAAATGTTTTTGTAATTTGCAATTATTGTTGTTGTTGTTGAGGAGATCTTGTTGTAAATAGTTAATGTGGTTATTTGTTGTATACCAGGATTTGGTTCATTGTTGTTGTAATGGTGTTGGAATTTTGAGAATTTGAGCATTGTTTTGACAATAAAAGTATTATTGGTTGTAGTTTTGGTGGTGGTTGTACTGTGTGGAGGTTGAAAATTTGATCGTAGTTGTGATGAATAAACTGAGGAGATAGGTGATTTATATAGTTGATGTTGTAACTTGGTAGATTTTTTTTTTTTTTTTGGGGTGACTTTTTACACCATTAGTATTATAGCTATAGAAGTGCAGGAGCTATTCATTGGTTGAATTTCTTGAAATTTATAATGTGTATTTTGTATATTAGTTCTAGTGCATGGTATATTAATATTGGGTTGTATATGTATTGGATAATTATTGACGTTGAGGTTTTGGCATATCTATAATAACAGAGTGTATCTTTAGTGAAATGACTAGGTTTTACATTTTTTTTGTGGCTTTATAGTTTCGGTACTAGTGTAGTTCATGGTATTAATGTATATTTTGACATTATTTATAATAGTTGATTTTGTGGCTTGTCCATAATATTTGTGTATATATAGTATATGATGGTTTATTTGCTACTAGTATTGAGACTAATGCATTTTGAACCAACTCCTATATATATATATATTTATTTATATTCACTTTTGAATTATATTTCTTGTCTATTATTCTATTTGTATTCTTTTTGTCACTATATTTTTAGCCTTAGTATATTGTTGGATTTTTCTTTATTTTTGCAAGATAAAGGACTTTTTTTTAGATAACAGTTTATGTCGTTTCCCTTCTATGATACATTGAGCTTCAAAATGCTTAGGGAGAATTTATTCTCCTTTTCTCCTTTTAGTTCTATTAAAAATGCTTATATTGTTTTATTTGTGGCCAATGAGGATATTGTCTAATTTAAGAATGGGGGAGAGGTTAAATAATATTTTCTTTGTAATTTTGTATTATTTATTTTGAAAATTTTCTTATTTTGGGGCTAAATTTCTTGTATTTGCATTTTAGCTAAAGTATTTCAAAAATTTTCACTATTCGGTTTGTTTTCAAGGCTTGTTGGTTTGTGTATTGTTATATGTTAATTTGGTGGAGTTATTATTTATCTTTTTGCTTAGAAATTTTACTTAAGACTTTTCTAGGAATGTTGTTGTTGTTGGTTTTTTTGGGTATGAAATATTATCAACAAATCCACAAACAATCAAGCTTTAAATTAAAATGCCAAACACTAAAACCATACAATTGGGTAAGTATACCCATCGCATGGTATAGAGAATAGTAAGTATCGAATCTATAAGAATTGAGTAATTACTGTTACTTTACTTAAATCTCGTAGTTTAGCCAATAGAATAAAAAAACAAAATCAATAGACAACTCTAATAAACTTATATACTAGAGAGTATGCCGTGTTCACACAAGAAAAGTCACAAGGTTCCTTAAGAGATAATTATAAGGAGAAATGCCATGTAAAGAAGAACACTACCAAACCTATGTCAAGTAAGGAAAATACCCTTAAACCTATAAATTCCCAATTCAAGCACCAGAGGGTTTTCAAATGCGAATCTCACTCTCTCTTAAGTAATGAAATTCATATTCCTATCAAACCAATGGATATCTCTACCTCACCAATCTAATCTAGAAACTATTAAGAGCAAAAATTCCCAAGAAAATCTTGACGACATAATATCTCTATCTCTAGACAATATCATAAACTCTTTGATTACCAAGTTATAATCCCCTAATATCTCTCTCGAGTAAATTGAAGGCAAATAACAGTTGAATTAATAAATTTGGTATTTTAACTCCTAACCCCATCTCTCGAATTCATTAGAAGCAAACTAATGAGCTAACAAAACCATTCAATCGCCAACAATCAATCCAACATAATAAAGCCCAAGTTATCAAATACAAAGAATAGAAATTTAATAGATTTAGTAATGTCAATCCAATAGCATAAACTTAGGGTTCATCTCTCAAATACAATTAAAATATACACATTTAAGATTGCCAAAAATAGATTACAAGAAAGAGAAAAGAGAACGCTCATGGACAAGCTAGCTTCCTTCTTTTTTCTTAATGATCCTCTTAAGCTCTTCTCCTTTGATTCCTCTTGATCCTTCTTCTCCTGGTGTTTCTTGAGCTCTCTAGGAGTTCTCCGGTGTGTTCTGGCGGCCAAAGACTGATTTTTAGAGTTAGAAGCTGAGTATTTGTAGATGCCCCCAATAATTGTTGAACAAAGGGTCTACTACGATATTGCACGGTATTTCCAAGAGTGATTTACATAGCATCATGCATGCTCTAATAAACTATACCCAAATTGAAATGACATCGTGGGTCTTAAATTATTTATCCACTAGAAATTTGCATGGCGCCATGTATATCACTATAAAGATTGATATTTAGAGTTAGAAGCCGAGTATTTGTAAATGACCATAGAAAAACCCCAATAATTGCTGAATAGAGGGTCTACTGCGATGTTTCACAATGTTGCCAAGAGTGATATACATGGCGTCATGCATGCTCTGATAAACTATACCCAAATTGAAACGACATCATGGGTCTTAAATTATTTATCCACTAGAAACTTGCATGGCGCCATGGAAGATGAGATGAATGGCACCGTATAGCTCCAGATGTTCTAGCATTTTCTAAATCTTGATGGTCGACAGCAACATGTAAAATGATACACATGGCGTCGTGGATCTTCTATTTGGTTTTCCAGCTTTTCCTCCCTAAATTCTGTTCTAACTTCAACTCTTTTAAATCTATATTAAAAAAAGAAGAAAACAGGGATAAATAGTAATCCATAAAGGATTTCTTGATAATTTAAGGTTCAAATAATGTACAAAATATGCATATAATGAGCACTCATAAGTTATTTTGATGTTTACTTAGATGAATTAATACCTTGAATATAACATAGACTAAGTTTGGATAAATGAATTAATCTTATTTATACCTTGGAAAATGTTTGTAAAGCTTAATTATTTGAGAACGGATGAAAATTTTGTGATGAAATATAGAGTGTGGGTCACAAGAAGTTTATTTATTTGTTTTATATGTTGTGATATGGAAAAGTTTCAATTATTTATTGTATTTTTCAATACCAAAGCAATTAGGAGCAAGAGGTAGGTTACTTAATGCACCTACTAAAGTGAGGAGAAAAAAGGTTCTAGGAATGCAAGGGATGCTAATATACTATTGAAGTTAAAAAGGATTACAAATGTATTCCCTAGTAAAAAGAAAGAAAAATGATGAAACTAATTTGTTATATTAAATTGAAATGTGTTGTTGTATTGTTGTACAAAAGTGTAAGGTCTTGTTGTATTGAAATGTATCTTTTGTAATACTTACACATGGAGTAAAATCATATAATTTATTTTTTATTACATTTGAGTTATGTTTTTTTCTTTTTTGGATGATGATGTAAATATATATATTGATCAAAGTGTATGTACACATGGTCTTACTAGTTAATAGTAAAGCAACTATTAACTAGTTGTTACAGATAGAATCCTCAAAATGGGTCAAAACATGAGGGTACAAGGTAAAAAGAACAGAGTAGACATGCATTTTGATCCTCTTCGTTGTTTCCAAAGGTCGATAGGCAACTCCCTTGAAAAGTGCTTGATTGCGTGCCAGCCATATGTAGTAAATCGTGGCAGCCATTGCAGATACTTTGGCTTTAGCAAGCCACGAGGATTCACGAGTCGCCTGGTTGAACCATCTGAGGCAAGTATCAATGGAGTTCAAATGTTGTGGTAAGGCTATCCATGCTTTGATATCCCCCAAAATTTGTTTTGATATTACACAGTTGAAAAAAGGTGCCTTGTTATCTCCTGGTGTGTATGGCATAAAGGACATGACATGTCGTCCGATCGGAACACTAGAACATCTTTAGTTTTCAATCAGCCCTTGGCACATAACCAAACCCTAAGTGAATACTTTGGCGTGAGGCCCTGTTTCCAAATCGTTTTTGCCCAATGTACCTTCTGTAGTGATGTTCTGAGATAGTTATATGCCTATGCAGTGAATCCGTGGTCCCAATTGCCCACGTCTGCAAAAGTATCACTGCTAGATTTGCATCTCTTTCCATTTCCAAAATGGTATCCTTGATAGATAATAGTCTACAAAACAAAGGAGAATGTTCCTTATGTTGTGGTATATCCCAGATTGAATGCCCCTCCATATAATAGTGATTAATCTATTTAACCCATAGTGACTGTTTCTCATCTTGGATATCCCATAAGATTCGAGATAGAAGTGCTCCGTTCCATGTGCTCAAATTCCTATGACCCAGGGTCCCTTCATCTTTTGGAAGGCAAATATATTTCCAGGCCACAAGTGCATGCTTGGAGTCCCAAAGGAAGTCCTTGGCCAGTATGTCTAGCTGATTGATAACTAGTACTGGAGTGGGAAGTATAGAAAGCTAAAAGCAATCAACACCTTGCAGGACAGTTTGGATTAGCTGCAAATGCCCCGTATATGATAAAAACTGTGCAAACCATATTCCAATATAAGAGCCAATCTTGTCTAGTAAAGGATGAAAGTATGAAACTCTCATTTTACCTGCCATGATTGGAATGCCAAGGTAGCGAAACAGGAAGCCTCCCATAGGGATGCCAGTGTCCTCCAGAATATCGTTCTGGTCCAAAATTCCCAGCGAGTAAGGTAAATATTGGATTTGTCCTTATTAATTTCCAATCCCAAGCATCTTTTTAGTTCCTCTAGACATCCCAGCAAGAGGCGTACAGATGATCTCTTGCCTTTAGCAAACAACATTAAGTCATCCACAAAAGTAAGGTGAGCAATCCTCAAGTAGTTACACTTGGGATGGTAGTTAAAAGCGGTCCCAACTGTGTGGACTTTAACAACCCGAGAAAAGTATTCCAAACAAAGAATGAATAGCAACGGAGATATGGGGTCTCCCTGGCGAAGTCCTTTTGCTCCCATAAAGAACCCATGAATAGTCCAATTGATAGTAACAGAGAAAGAGGTGGTGGTAACGCACTGCTTAATCTAACCCACAAACTGCTACGGGAATCCGATTTCTACTAATAAGTCTAGCAAGAAATCCCAGTTAACCGAGTCATATGCTTTTTGCAAATCCACTTTAATGGTGTAGCATGGAGACACTCGCTTCCTGTTGTATCCCCGTAAAAGTTCTTGAACCAGAAGGATATTATCCGCCATAAGTCTATCCTCCATGAATACCGACTGAGCAGGATCCACCAGAACAGAGAGGATAGATTTTAGCCTGGCTACTAGTATTTTTGAGATAATCTTATAAACCACATTGTAGCATGAAATGGGTCTATAGTCCCCCACCCTCTCGCCATGGGTAGATTTAGGAACCAAGGTAATAATCGAGTGATTGAGGTGCTTAACGTCCTGCTAGAAATGAAAAATTCCTGCACTGCCGCACACAAACCTTGTTTTACCATTCCCCATGCTTTTTTGAAAAGTAGGTAGAGTAACAGTCCGGTCCTGGGGCTTTGGAGTCACTAATATCCCACAATACTAGCTTTATATCCTGATCCGAGACCTCCATTACAAGATTGGCCATATGATGGTATGGCACCAATAGACCAGCTCCTAACATAGTCCACATTGAGCTTCTGGCACTGAACCCGAGCCCCAAGCAGTCTGCAATAGTAGTCAACAAATTCATTCATAAGTGCTTTTTGACTGTTTGTCCTCGTTCCATCCTCCTTAATAATGGATGCAATGAAGTTCTGTTTCTTGTTCCTGTTCACAATGCCATGGAAGTATTTGGTGCATTTGTTTGCTTGCGCCATGTATTTCCCCTTTACTAGCTGCTGATAAAACTTTCTTTCTGCCTCAGCTAACCTCCAAGTAGTCAGTCTCTAGTCCTTGTATTGGGCAATCAAGGTGCTGTCTAGGGGATTATCTAACAGTAGCTGATGCGCCCTGTGTAGCTCCTGGTTAGCCTACTCCACACGAGAAGAAATATAGGAGAATTCTTTTCTATTCAATCCATGCAAATCCCGTTTGTGTGACTTCAACATTTGGTATAGTATAAATTGATTATGGCCTTCGAAACATTGTTCCCACACCCTTTTAACCAGGTTAGTAAATCTTTCATGGTCAACCTAAATATTTAAAAATCTAAATAGGGGGCTCGGAGAATCCACTAGTTTCCAAAGGCAGGGACTGTGGTCTGAAAGGCAAGTAATAGGGAAAGCTCCACGGATGCATGGCTTCAACCCTGGAACCGGGCATCATTACCCATAACTCTGTCCATCATGGGTCATACCTAGGAGTTTGTCCACGTGAATCGTGTGCCAACATAAGGTAGGTCAATAAGGCCAGTTTCCGCACAAAGCAAGGAGAAGTCATTTAGTTCATAGGTAGAAGGTGATGTTCCTCCCAGTTTATCATCCACTTGTAAATAAGTGTTGAAGTCTCCCATAAGAATCCATGGGGTAGAAAGGTGATTGGAGAATTACTTCAAGTCATTCCTCAGGGGTCTCCTAGCAACTTCTGTATTGTATGCATACACGAAGGTGAAAGAGTATGAGATATGAGAAACTTTGCAAGTGATGCTACAAGATATAGCCTGAGACGATGTATGCCAAACATGTACATCAACCCTAGCCACATTCCATAGTATGGCCACCCTGCCCTCTTTTGAGTTCTCAAATTTGTGTTTTGCAGTCCAATTAGGAAAGTGGTTCCTTAGGATCTTCTCCAGCACTTCCTCATTAAGTTTAGTTTCTAAAATACCACAAACATCTACACGGTGCTACGAGATGAAATCCTTAACCCCGTACTACTTGAGGGTTTTATTAAACCCTCTTATGTTCCAACATGTGACTCTCATTGTTGACCAATTAGTGTCCACTGGGCACCAACCAAGTCGATGTTTCGATCTATGAATTTCTTCCATACGATGTGAATAATCTTAGAAGCTTGCATGGATGTTCTTTTAGCCTTAACCACCACGTTTGGTAAATCCTTTCCTCTTCCTTCTTCGGCCACATTGGTGACAATGTTACTGACCTGAAAATGTACCCTACCCCAGGATATCGATTGAGTTTGCTTACATCCCCTATGCCTGCCTCTTGACTAACCCATGCTAACCCTCCTCTCATTCTGATGAGACAGTTTGGGAGATGCAATATTCTTGGTCTGTTTCGTTAGATCTTCCGTAGAAACCGGCATACTCTTGGCCTTCGAAGTTGATGCACTATAACCATGCTCTATAGTGCCCGTGGTATTTCCGCCTTGACAACTGGTTTTCTGATCCACCACAATGACTGGCTCCTTTCCTTTATCTGCTATTTTGTTCGATGGTGCAACGCCAATTGGCAGCTTTGTCGTTCCAGCTAGTACAGATTTCGACCTAGAATTAGACCTTGACTTTACCCGATTTTGCTTAGTTGTTACCTGAGTTGACAACACTAATTTTTAAATATATGATATTTAATTTTTACAAATATTAAATTGAATTTTTTTGTTCTATTTCAATTGAAAATTAAATTTAATAGAAGATATTTTTAACATGTTTTAATAAAAAGAAGATAAAATTGAAACCTCAAAAATAGAAAACTCATCATATTTATTTATTCGAACTATCCAACCTTATTATTTAAAAATTTTAATTTAATGTCTTTTTCAACTTATTCAAACTAAAAATAGCTGACCAAGTGTTTACACTAACTAATGATCTAAAAATCTATGCAAAAAAGGAAAGTCCAACAAAAGATAAAGCTACAACAGTCGCCAATCTTGCCATGGCAAAAGTAAGGATGCAACTAGTAGACACTACAACAAATTTAATAGCCAAACACTGCAAGAATCGATTTACACATCAAACTGAAGTAATTTCTACAAAATTCTTTTAATTACAATATGAATCTATGATTAATTTCATATTAGATTCCAAACTATATAGTCTAAAGGTAAAGGAAAATTTTAAATATAAATATATTCATTTAAAGTTGATCATGTTGCATGGAGAGAATATTTATTTACAGCTATCTATCTAATAAAATTAAAAATAGCATAAAGATCAAGTCATTAAAAAAGGTCATTGATCCCCAAAATCCATAGTCATGCGATAGATGCGAATAATTTGGAGTAGAAAACGCAATTCTAGAAAAGGTAAAATTGTAAAATGCCACTTAAAAACATAAGATAGGAAATAAAAATTAACCCATAAGAGGTTTAAATAGCAATTGCAAAATAGGATCTAAATCATTATCATCATCCTATCACTCATAAATTCCTCCTCATCGATATCTTCATCAATGTCTTCCTCCTTGTCGATATCAATGACTTTGATACAAAAATCTTCATTTGTTTTCTTATTTCTTTATCAATGTCTTTGACGGTTTTTGTGGCAATGAAGATAGGCTTGAAGATGGATTGCTCCCAGAGTAACTTATATCTAATGGTAGGTATGATCATGTATCATCTCAGATACTGAATCTTTTCAATGACAAATCCACTATAATTCCAAGAAACATACCTTAGTAAATGCCTGCCAAATTATTGAGAAATCTGTAATGACTTGGAAATGATGATTCTAGTCCAAATGAAGTTCCTGAACTACTATTTTTTGTTGTTGAAGGTACAAATAGTTGATGCCTTGAGCCTTTTGGGTTCTTAGTTCTAAACACATTTTTCATGACAACTTCTTAGCTACTAAACACTATATTTTCTCTTCTGCTTGTATTAGGTAACACATTTCCTTCATTAAACTGCACAGGCATTGGTGGTAGGCTTTTTGGCACATCATTTAGATGCAAATTAAATACATTTGCCATTGTCAACATCTAAGAAGCCCAAGAAAAGTTTTATTTAGATATATAAAACTTATATATATATATATATATATATATCCATTTACCATTTGCCAGAGGATATTGTTCTTAAAATATGTGTGGGCGTGATTTGTTTTCTTGTGAGAGTGATTGACTATGTAAATAGCACTTAGTTTGTGGAGTAATTATAGGAAACCTGTATAGTATTTTCTCATCGTACAGGATTCTGCTCGATTTTCCCCTTTCTAAGGCTGATTGTATCTATATATTGCCTCCAATATGGGACAAAAAATACACTTAATTCTAAAACACCATTGGTCTACATGGTATTAGAGCAGTGCCGCCGAAGTCAAATCAGCTATACAATGCAAACCACATATTGAAATTCTTCCTGCACAATTCTCAACCCTTCTTCTTGATACTCGAACCCAAAATAGAAGGAGCAACAAGGATCTCTTGTTCTAGTAGTAACAACTAATACACCAATTATTATTCAACAAGACAATTCTGCCTTTCCCATGAGCATCATTCTGGATGAGACTAATTATGCATTATGGTCTCAACTTATGGAGATGAGTATTGGAGCACAGAAGAAGGCTGGATATCTCACTGGAGCAATGAAAAAACCTCTCCCTGAAGACTCTAAATTTGGAACATAGATCATCAAAAGTCAAAGAATGAAAAGTTGACTTACTGACTCAATGAGTCCATCACTGATATAACAATTTATTTGCCTCCCTACAACTAAAGAAATATGGGAGGCTATATCAAAAAATCTTCTATGATGGATCTGACGAGACTCATCTTTTTGAATTGAATAAAAAATCATTCTCTACCAGGAAAGATGGTAGACCATTATCAACATATTATAATGAACTTGTTGCCATTTTTTAGGAAATTGATCATAGGTCAAATTATCTAGAAGGAACTATTGAAGGCGTAGTCCAGTTCCATTCGGCAATGGCTAGACTTTGAGCCAATATTTTTCGAAGTGGACTTTATTTAGAATTTGATCAAGTCCGAGGAGAAATTTTATGCAAAGATCCAAAATTGGATTTGGAGAGCACATATGCATATGTACGGAGGGAGTATCAACAAAGGCAAATGATGGGGGCCCTTGCCTAGTTACTGAACACTCAGCCATAGTGGCTAGTCAAAACCGAAAAGGATCATCATCTGGTTCAGGCAAGAATCGCAAAATTCAATCCATTGGCAGGTCTAATAATCTTGTGTGTGATTATTGTGGTGAATCTAGACATTCAAAGCAACACTACTATGAGATCATAGGCTATCCCGACTGGTGGGATTTTTCAAGAAAACCACAAAAGAAGGCCATTGGAAAGGCTATAGTGAATGCTGCAAACGAAGTGGAGTACAATTACGCAGAAAAACCTTTAACCATGGCAAATATTGCTCATTCATGTATTGTGGGTAAGGTAAATGCTCTCTCTGCAATTTCTATGAATCATACTTAGATTATTGATATAGGTGCATCTAATCATATGATTAGAGACTCTAATCAATTACAGTCTATCTCTCATTCTCCTCAATCCATTATTTCAATGGCTAATGGTACTACATGTCCTCAATCCATCAAAGAGAATTTAGACCAATAGATTATCTAATTTCCTTTTGTGAAGTCTGTAGAACAGCTTGCTAATGTTCTTACAAAGCTATGTCAAAGAGGGTGTTTCATGATGTAATTGGCAAGTTAGGCATGTTGGACATTTATGCTCTATCTTGAAGGGGAATGTGGACGTGATTGGTTTCTATATGAGAGTGATTGACTATGTAAATAGCACCTATTTTGTGGAGTAATTATAGGAAACCTGTATAGTATTTTCTCATGCCATAGGATTCTACTCAATTTTTTAGCCCTTTCCAAGACTAATTGTATGTATATATTGCCTCCAATATTAGAGAAGAAAATAAACTAAATTCTAAAACACAATTGTTCTACAATATGAAATAAAATTTACCAAAAAAAGAGCCTGAGATTGGATTAATTCCAGAAGGGTCAAAATTTTAATAATTCCATATTACTAATAATGATAATTGGCTTTAGACAATTTGCAAATGTTTCAACGTTAGATCAGATATTGGGTACTCATTCTTGGCAATGAAATTCCTTAAATTTTGATTTTCCACTGATCAGCAATTGAGCAAGTTTTCATAGTTAACCCACTATATACAAATATTAGTGCATCCATGTACAAGAAGAGACATGTCATACCCTGTTGGCTAAATATTTAAAGCAAAGTAGTTAAATACCTAAATAAAAACCTAAACTTTTTCAAGTTTATGTTGTTCTACACCAAAACATCAAAAAAAGAAAAAGTGAAATTAAAAAGAAAAGTTGTTAGTATTATGCCATAGAGGTAATCACATGTATATTGTATATGGCACATTTATTAATAAGAAACATTGCTTATCATTCAGTTTAATTAACCATTCCATGTATATGTGTATGAAAGTATTAGATAAAGTCTGAAGCACATATTACAGTGTTAAGGAAATTATAATAAAGATCATAATGTTAGATTCCTACTACACTATATAATACATGTGCGTAAATTATCTCTAGTTATAGTATTAGTGAGATAGGACATTATTAATATGCAAAGACTAGCACACGTTATACTTTTTTATTTGATCAAGTGTAGTTCTCACATCCGTGAGTATTGTGATATTCAAAGTTAATATGTGGATGCTTGTTAAGTGAATAAGTTCATTGGATAACCTAACTATGAGATAATCATATGGATAACTATTTAGTGCTAGTGAAAAAATCTCATTATTGCAAATGTGCAAGTATGTTTAGACTTGAGATCTCCGATGTACAATATTTACTAAGCGTTGTACTTTGATTCCAATCTTTAGAGTCCCTACAATATTGTCTATAGGATGGAGATAGGTACAACGTAAAGTAAACGAAAGTAATTGAGAAGGTTAATAAATGATTTATCACTCGAAAAAGTAGGAGTATATATTTCATGGACACTTGTATAGAATCATTACTTGAGAAGTTATTGGCAAGGTGACTATGTTTTGAAAATAGTTGTAATTGATACACATGTTAAGTAATGAATTTTGGAACAAGTACTAGTAAATGCTTGCTAGAATTAATTATATTCTAGTAAGAGTTAGCACTAATTCCATACTCTAAAAATGAATAAGATATAATATGATGAAAGGAGTTTATTACATTAATGTTTTGCTATTGAAAGGTTTATATCAAGCCATTTGACTTTCTGAAATTTTGGGTGGTCATGATGTATTACTAGATACCGTACATAATCTACTAAATATGAATTTATTAATTAAAAATTAATAAATTAATATTAATTAAAATTAATATGTTAATTCTAATTATTAAAGTTTATTAATTCTATGCGATTAGAATTAATTCATATTCCGTTACCAATAGATCAGAAAACCTAACAGATTACATACAATAGAGGAATTGATACTCAAGATTTTATATGATAATATTTGAGGTGAATTTGTGAAAAGAAATTATAATTATGGGTTAATTATAAATTATTGTAATTAATTGAGTGAAATTGTAATTATTTAAAGGCTTGTGGTTGAATTTTAAACTCGTATAATTCAAGGGGCCTAATTGCAATTAAATACCCTCGAGCCCATTATTTGGAAAAAGCTATATTTCTTTCTAGAAAGGTTTTGGAAAAGAAAAATGTTTCTCTATACATGAAAGTTTTCCCGTAAGTTTGTTTCCAAAAAAGGTTTCAGGGAAGCAAGAGGGAAAAGGAAAACCGTGTTTTTCATAAATTCCGGTTAAGGCGACATTCTAATATAGAAGTCATTGTAAAATTGTTCTCGATGGGATTTTTATTTTCACAAAAGAAAGCCGTCGTCGTGTGTTAGAAAGAGAGAAAACCGGAAAAGCCTTTTTCTTGTTCATTTTCTTCTCCAAAATAAATGCCCCAGAAACTATATTATTTTTCTACTAGAAAATTTTGATGTTTCTTGAATTCATCTTCATGTGAATTAATATTAGAAAATTTTTTATCCTTGGAATTTAGTAGTTCGTCCTTGAAGAATCTTTCAAAAGGATTCCGCGTTCGAAGAAAAATTTTAAAGCTCTATTTTTTAGGCAACTAATTCTTCATTCCCTCTCCTAATTCATTTAGTTACAAACGAATGATCTTTTGAATGGATTTCGCTTTTGTTTTTCTGCTGCATGTAAATTAGTTTGCATGATCAAAATCCAACAAAAGGAAGAACAATGTTTCAAATATCTGGCAAGTAGGAATTCAAGGGATTCAAAATCCAAAGGAGAATATGAGAAAAGTAAGAAAAAAAATGGAAAAAGCCATTAGATTCATTATCAGCAGGCAGGAATTCAAGAGATTCAAATTTTTTAGAAGAACACGGGAAGCACAATATGCAAACAAGATAAAGGCAGATGCAACAAGTTAGAAGTAGAAAAGTAGCTACAAGACCGTATCAAAAATGTGCTCATCATGTGTTCTGAGAAGTTTTATTAAAATTAAATCCATAATCTTTCCTACTCCACAAGATAGAGAACCTAGGACTTGGATAGGGCAAGAGAGCTGTTGTGAAAATAATTTTCTTTTTCAATTGCAGAGCATTTATTTTTTTAAATAATCTCAGCTAAGTCATTGAGGCTTAGCTTAACCATTTTAGTCACTAAAAAGTTAAGAAGGCAGACTACTACAGGTGGTGAAATTTAACTCCCAACTGCAAGCAGATATTGGTCTGGAAACATGGGATATATTACATGGGGAAAAATTGTTGTACATCTCTTTCCCTTCTTACTGGATTCTAGGGTGACTTTATAATTGGCATTGGATTTGACAAGTGAGCTAATCACCAAATGAGCATTAACCCTTAGAAAGAAAGTAAGCTAGTATAAGGTACACTAAAGCAACCTCATTGCCCTGAAAGAATGCTCAGTAAGTGGACCTTCTTTCCAGGTCGCAGGTGGAGAACCGGATGGAATGGCCTATTCACAAGCGAAAACCATGGATGAAATATATTTATCTAGTTTTAATCCATGTAACATCACAACACACCTTAAGGTTTTGCAATTCTATCAGTACATTCCCTATGGCTAAGATTTTTGCAGAACTAGAGTCCCCCTTTCCTCCTATAAAGACTGAATACTTGAATCAAAGTTGTATTAAGATATAAAATACAATAACTCAAACTATAATTATTAAATTCTTTTTTAATAAAATAGAACAATTAGTCCAAATAGATTTCTTTTTAATGATAAGTAACTAATCATTACATTAATCAAAGTAACTACAGGTAGTGATATCAGTAAAACTAGGAAGAACAACTAGTGGCAACACTACAACTAGTTTTTCATCCATATATTAAATCATAGATTAATCAAGTATTCATCACAAGATTATGCAGCCAACTAGAAGTACAAGAAAAAATATACCCTCTGCAAATTTTTGGGACACAAGAACTTCAAGTAAAATTGCTTATGTCGAATTACTTTTGCAAAATATTTAGAAAAAAACAATTAATTCTTCAAAATCAAAGAATTGTAGTGGAACAAAATAGCATCACAAATATCACTCTCAAACATGCGTTTTCTCCCAAATCTGAACAAGAATCCACTTAGCCCAACTAGAAGTATAAGAAAGATAACTTCTACAAAATTTAGGGATGCTAAGAACTCCGAGTAAAATTACTTTTCCTGAATTACTTATTGAAAATATACCAAAAAAAATTACATTTTCAAAATTCAAAGAAGAAAATTGGAGCAAAATGACATGCAAGAATGTCACTCTAAAAGACAGGTTTTCTTCCAAAACTGAACAAGTATTCATGTAATGTAAACTCATACCTCACATTTGTAGAAGCTCTTAATTGATACCAGTAAACTACCAATACAAAAGCAACAACAACAACAACAACAACAAAACCTTAATCCCAAGTAATTTGAGGTCGGCTACATGAACCAACGTTTAGCAACATGTGGTCATCTACATGAATCCTCTCTCGCCACTTCCTTCTATCGAACGTCATACTCTCATCCAAATCTAACAAAGACATATCTCTCCTAATCACATCTATCTATGTCGTTTTAGGCCTACCTCTACCTCTGTCTAACCTATCCAGCCTCACTCTCTCCAACGTCCTAACAGCGGCATCTCTCGGTCTTCTCTGAACATGTCCAAACCAATACAGATGACTTTCTCTCATCTTTTCCTCAATAGATGCCACGCCCACCTTTTCCCTAATGGTCTCATTTCTAACTTTATCTTTTCTAGTATATCCATACATTCACCGTAACATACGCATCTCAACTACTTTCATTTTTTGAATAAAACACCTTTTAACTGCCCAACATTCCATACCATATAGCAAAGTAGGTCTTACGGCTATCCTATAGAACTTTCCTTTTAGATTCAATGGTATATTACGATCACATAGAATACCAATCGCACTCCTCCATTTCAATTAACTTGGTGTGTAACATCGCTATCGAGCTCTCCGTCTTTCTAAATAATAGATCCTACATATCGGAAGCAATCAGCTAATGGTATGTCTCTACCTTCCAAAGTTACACTCTGGGCTATGTTTCTGCTACCACTAAACTTGCATTCCATATACTCTATTTTACTCCTACTAATTCTAAAGCCTTTAGATTCTATTGTCTGCCGCCACAACTCCAATTTAGCATTTACACCGACTCTAGTCTCATCAATCAACACAATATCATTCGCAAACAACATACACCATGGCACAACCTCTTATATAATGCAGGTCAACTCATCCATAATGGCTACAAAAGACAAAAAGGGCTAAGCACTAATCCTTGATGCACCCCGATAGTAATAGGAAACTCTGACTGTCACTTCGGCGCAAGTCCTTACACTTGTACATGCTCCCTCATATATATTTTTAATAAGAATAATATGCTTTATTGATACACCTTTCTTGTCCAGCACCCACCAAACTACTTCTCTAGGCACATTGTCATAGGCATTCTCCAGGTCAATAAATAACATATGTAAATCTTTCTTTCTTTCCCTATAATATTCAATCATCTACCGTAATAAATGAATTGCTTTCATAGTGGAATGTCCAAGCATAAAACCAAACTGATTATTTGAAATTTGTATAATGCCTTGTAACCTTTGTTCAATCACTCTCTCCCAAAACTTCATAGTATGATTCATGAGTTTAATCTCATGGTAATTGACACAATCTTGAACATCCCCTTTCTTCCTGTACAGAGGAATTAGAGTACTCTTCCTCCACTTTATAGGTATCTTATTAACTCTATATATGTTGTTGAATAGAGTTGTCAGCCATGTAATACCTATCTCTTCTAAACACTTCCAAACTTCGATCGGTATACCATCCGGTCCTACTGCTTTTTTGGACTCATCCTTTAAAGGGCATCTCGGACTTCATGCTTCTAAATACGATGAATCCATGCACAGTTAACCTCTTCTTTCGAAATCACCAGGCTACCTACACTTGAAAGTTGGACTTGACTCCCATTAAATAACCTATCAAAATACGATCTCCATCTCTCCTTTATTTTTTTGTCCTTAACTAAAACTCTATGGTTGTCATGCTTTACACATTTCACCACACCTATATCTCTCGTCTTCTTCTCCCTATAATGCGCCAGTCTATATATATTCTTTTCACCGTCTTTTGTACCTAACTTTTCATATAAATCCTTGTAAACTATGGATCTTGCTTTTTTTAATAGCTTCTTTAGTTTTTCTTCGCGACACCTTATATTTCTCAAAATTCTCATCACTCCTACACTTTCCTAAGTTTTTATAGCACTCCCTTTTACTCCTTACGACTTTTTTCACTTCGTTTTTCCATCACGACACGTCTTTATTTAGAGGTATCTTTTCCTTTAGATTCCTCAAGCACTTCCTTAGCTACTGTCCTAATACATTGAGCCATCTTTCTCCATATAGTATCTGGATCCGAATCCATATCAGAAGACCAATTATCCACCTCAACTACCATATTGACAAAGGCTATTCTTTCATCCCCTTGAAGCTTCCACCACTTGATCCTAGGGTTAACCCGAAGATTCCGCTGCTTACTCTTTTTCCTAAAATTAAAATCGAGGACCAACAACATGTGTTGCGTAACTACACTCTTGTGTAACTACCTTATTGACAAAGGCTATTCTCACCAGTAAACTACCAATAAATGATAATTTTTAGATTTGTGAACAGATATACAGTACAAGGTGATAGATGTATAACTCTTGAAATTTCATTTTTTTGACACCTTCAAATTTCTCACTAAATAAGTAAATCAACACATCATTTTCAACAAGTATTCATCTTCTCATATTACTAAGCATGGATTTTCTTTTCATTTTTTAGCATCCACTTTATTTTAGTCATTTTCTTATAAGCCAGCAACATGATCTTTCAAATTGTTCAAAAGAACCCAAGCCCGCAGTGTAGAGACTAATATGCATTCTAGCAAATCTTTGCAACTTGCATAGAAGATGGCAACTAAGTTCAGTGCCGAAGCAAGAAGAAAAAAAAAAAGCAACTTGTTAAAGACATGAAGTCAGAAAATACATGATCTGGTCTAGGGATGGCAATCGGGCCCGGCCGGGCCGGGGACTAGAAATCCCGGCCCCGCCCCCGCATTCCCCCCCGCATCCCCGCCCCGACCCGTCCCCGATATGGGGAAAGGCGGGGATCCCTGTCCCCAGCCCGGCGGGGACAAAATAATCCCCGGTCCCGGCCCAGCGGGGAACCGGGGATGCGGGGGCCCAGTTTCGGCCCAGCCCCGGTTTCAACCAAAAAAAAAAAAAAAAATCTAAATAGATTTTGAAATTTTATAAAAATAAAAATTTATATTTTCTTAGCAAAAAAAAAATAAATCTAAATAATTTCTAAATAAGTACTACTAATATTAATATTTGATTTAGAAATAATATATACGTGTGTGTTAATGTGAGATATTTTATATTAATAATCGAATGAAATTAAACATTTGTAAATAAATTTAGGTATGTTCAATTACTAATCCAATAAATATTAATCAATCTTGAACGAAGTTGTGTTTCAAATAAGTTCAACTTTATTCTATTGCTAACAGAACAAATACTCATTGATATTGAACAAACTTTTATTCACACAAATATTTATATTTTTATCAAATTTATCATTTTCATCTTAAATTATAGTCAAATCTTATATTATTACCATTTGTATTCTATTTTGTATCTTATCTTTGTGAGAAAAAATTAAAGTTAAAATATTAATTCGAGATAAATAAAATTTGAATTGCAGTATGAGATACAACACAATCATAATTTGCAAATGACAATATAATTTTAAAATAAGTAATGACTCTGAGGATATAAGTTTAAAAACTAAACATTTTTTGCTCGTGCCTCTCAAGACCTTTAATGGTTTGAGAAACAAACTTATATCCATGCCGCTTTATAATATCATTCTTAATTTCTCATTCATTTTTCCCTTAATTGTAACTATTTCATAAATATCTTTTTAAATATATATACAATAATAAAAAAATCTATGAATAAGAATTTTTATGAATAAAATTATCTAACATACTCTTAGTCAAATTATTTAAAAAGATTAAAAAAATATAATGTTTACAATATTAGAGAAATAATAATAAATAAATAACATTTTTTAATATTGGAAAAATAAGAATAAATAAATTATTGAGTAATATTAAAATAATATTATTAATACCAATTAAAATTTATAAAAAGATTATAATGATTAGAATATCAATGAGAAATAAAATGTTCATAATGCCTTACCATCCCAACTACTATATTATTTGTTAGCATGTTATTTGTTAGTGCATTAAAATTACAAATTTATTAATTTAAGTATATTATTATCTCACATAAGAATCAATAATTTCATAGACCAAGATATATTTTACCTTATCATGATTAAGTAGATATAGTACAAGACATATATAGACACATATATTATATAATATATACACATACTATATATATAATATATACACATAGTATATAATATGAATATATTTTATTTTTACACATGTTATATATAATTATTGTATATATATAATATAAATTAGAATTTTTTATACACATGTACTATGCGGGCCGAGCGGACCGGGGGCGGGGACGGGCCGGGGATCATGCTATCCCCGTCCCCGGCCCAGCCCCGCCTAGCGGGCCGAGATGTAGAGCCCTCCCCCAGCCCCGTCCCCGCTTAAATCGGGGAATCCCCGGCCCAACCGGGCCGGGCTGGGCCGGGCCCCCGATTTATGCGGGGAAATTGCCATCCCTAATCTGGTCGGTGGGGAATTCATGCGAGTCAACAAACAAAACAAAAATAAACTTATACAAGGGGGGAATGCTGTAGAACACAATTAATTCAAGGAAGAACAACCAGTATTAAAGAAAGTTGTACAACTCAATCAATACAAGGAAGAAATAATGGCATTTATAAATTAGTTAAGAAACTAAAAATTGAAAAAACTCAAAACTTTCAACAAAGGAATCCAAAATAATCTAACCACCAATCTCTCCCTCACTCACTCACTCACTCACTCACTCACTCACTCACTCACTCACTACACTCTCTCTCTCTCTCTCTCTCTCTCTCTCTCTCTCACACACACACACACACACACACTCTCTCTCTCTCTCTCTATATATATATAGATAGATAGATAGATAGATAGATAGATAGATAGATAGATAGATAGATATATTACAATGTAGAGACTAATAAGTATTCCAGCAATAGCTAAGTGAATTTGGATATTTGTTTCCACGGGATATCTTTAAAGATTAAATTGGTTCATCGTACTGTTAAAAGATAAATCCTTCTGGCCTCTATCTTTTCCTGCAAAATGTTCTTTCCAATTCCAGGAAGTTCAGCTAATTGAGAGTTGTGTATTAATTGCGATTCATTTCCTAATATCTTTTCTTGCAAAGTCTAAAATTACTATAGTTGTGGTCCTGTGGTGGAAGAAGTTTAGGAATTTAAGCTATTTAGGGCCTAGCTGCGAGCACCTCTCAATGGCACATGCTACTATCAGTCTTAAACTTTGACATTAGGACACATTCTGCTATAATTTCAGCGGGAACTCAAAGTTCACTTGTCCATGTTCCTTCTTCTTGCTTTGACAAAACAACTCCTTGGACTGTTCTTTCTTCAAATTTGTTCTTCCTTTTGTTGGATTCTAAAATTTTAGAAAACAAACAAACAAAATTGAGCTCGTTAAGTTTGACGTACACCTCAAATAGTTCTTTAAACTACTTGATTTCACTCAATGCTCACCCCTGGAGAAAAATTGAGAGCCCAGTTTCATATGGTTGGTTTCAGTGGCATACAATAATCCTTTGTATTCTCAGTTTTCCTAAAAGTGAAGTCAAAATCAACAAGATACTAAGAAGTAAACATCATTCAATAAAATCCACAAAGACTAAGAAATAGAATAGAAAAACAAAGGCTTAAAACCCAAAATGGCCCTCAAACATTTCAATTTTTGACTATATTGCCCTTGAAATTTTTTTGGGATAGATTGTACCCTTGAACTTGTAACATTAAGTACAATGTAGCCCTCCTTAAAAATTTGTTACTAATAGAATAATGTGGCTGCTTCCATCCAATGCGTTAGTGACGTGGCAAGGCATATCACCTGCCAGACCCACATGCACACATGCCCCCATGCCAAATATACATCACTTTTTTTTCTATATTTTGGGTAAAAAAAAATTTTAAAAAATAACACAAGTTGTCAACTATGGGAAGTCCATAGCATTTCTTTCTGAAGGACAAAACAAAAGATAAACACTAGAAGGAGAAAGTGAAAGATGACCTTAGTTACCACTAAAAGGTTTAAGCCGAAGATAAAGAAAGCTACTGGCTTCTTACAAACCCAAAGGTAAGAGTGATTTTTTCCAGTTTATTCTATTATTATGTGTATTGGGTTTGGGTAAGGGTTAATCATTCTTGTAAAATGGGTTGAAAACTTAAAAAAACTCCAATAATAAAGATAAAATAGGAATTATGAGAGTGATTTGAGAGTATTTTATTCAAAATGCACTCTTACACTCCTCCAATCTAGGAAATTGAGGTTTTTTTTTTTTTTTTTACCTTTAAGAATTAGGAAACTTTCGAATTGGAAACTCAAAATGCAGAATTAAGCTCCTACAATTTAGGGTAAGTTTGCAAACTGTCCTTTTTTAAAAAAATAAAAATCAAGAATCTTTGGGACTTGAAAATGTACCAACATCTGTTCTGGTCTACTATACTTTGTTAAAGGGTCGATAAAAAATTATTACTTCTTTGTTTATTGTTGGTAGAAATAGTAATTGAAGGACAAAAATCTTATATCTTTTTTTCTTATATTTCACTGTGTTCTTAATGTCAAAAGTTGTACTTTTTAAATTTGGTCCGTACAAATGATTGCATAAATGAGATCTACATCCACCACCAAATACCCATATCTAATTTCTAAAGGTAGTATTTTTCTTAATCATAAACATATCAGGAGTAGAAGTAGAAGTGCCTGTAAGCTTCTCGTTCTCCTTCTTTTCCTTGATAGTCTCCAGCTATGCTTTGCAACTACGCCTCCAATAGCCCATCTTTCCACAGTCTTGGCATGGGCCTTTGGTGGCTGTCTCTTACTTCTTCACACCATTTCTAGGCTTAGTAGGAGCCTTCTTCTTCTTCTTAGGAACTTTCTTCTTAGAAGAGGAATATTCTACTAACATGACTGCATTAGATTCCTTCTTCATGCAGGATTCCATAGTCTTGAGAAGATTGATCTACTTGGGTATAGTGTACTCATTCTTGTTCATCTGGCAGTTAAACACATATTGCAAAGAACTACCCAGCAAAGATTGCAGAATTAAGTCAGAGATTGCTGAATTAAATCAATACTTAATTAATTATCCATAACAAACACAAGAGACGAGAGCTTCTCAATTAAGCCCAACATCTTTAGCCTATGAGTGGCCATAGAAGTACCCTCAGCCATTTTAGAATAGAACAATTGTTTTTAGATCTCATAGCTCTCCATTGTAGCTTGGGCATCAAATGGCTCTTGAAGAAGTAAAATGATCTAGTAAGCATCAATATGCTCATGCTATTTTTTGCAGTTCTAGGGTCACTAACACCAACATCACATAGGATGCTGTGTCACTATCCTTTTGTGCTTTTTGTGGATAACATGCTTATCAGCATGAGCATCTTGAGCTGGTTATAGGGGAATAGGAGCCCCTACCAGTAGAGTAACTTTTTCAACTTAAGAACAATTCTCATATTTCTATACCAGTCTGGACCATTTGACTTGGTAAATTTTTTTGTTTTCAAAATGCTACATAAGTTCGAGTTTGTTGTCATGATGAGGATGACCTGGATATAAAGATAGCGAAATTAGTGTAATTTATATGCTCAAGTAATGTAAACAATTAGGCCTTTAATTAAACTCATATTTATTTCAGCTATTTTACTCAAACTAGTACCCCTCACTATTGATCCGAGAAAGCCCATTGGAAGCTTTTCTAGTGGATCGGTATCAAAATTCCTCAAAAAGGACCTTGGGTATGCCCAACAAATCACTCTTAAGTTCAATGCTAGGTATCCGATACTAATTATTTCAAATATAACTACCAGATCATTGGGTGATAAACTTCTTTTAATCTTAAAGAATTTAGTGCCACACCAACTTAGCCTCTAATATTCTTTATGCTTAAGCCCAACCTGGATAAAGATATTAGTTAAATCCAACCCATTAATCCAGAATAAAATTTCACAACTTGAGCATACTCAATGTCGAGTAAGCTTGGGTATGCTAAACAACCTAATCTCGAAAAAGAACTCTCATTCTTGCTATATTAAGGGAAGGCCTTAGATTTAATATTGTTTGAGAGATTTGTTTATATTGATGATCTTATACTTAGCATGCATAATATCATCATATATATATGACATAAAAAATAATTAGCATGGTGGATAGTTATGAACTAAGACCCAATATATCCATTCATGCATAATTTATAGTTTTGGTTTTAATGAAATAGGACATGTGTGTCCTGTCTTCTCTACTATTCTTGTATAATTTCTCTTCTATTCTAAACTCTCATTGAATATAACTCGAGCTTTCTTTACTTAGAAAACATATGTAACTAGATTACGCAGGTAAAATAGAGTTTAAAAAATTATTTACATGATAATAGAGATGGCAACCAAAATAAGGTGATAGAAGAAGGAAATTTTGAATAGCTGAGATGACATTGAAATTATTTTCCTTACCTATTCTTTGATCTGTAATTCGCATATAAGTGATCCTAGGAGGGTTTCTCGATTTTATTTATGCTGCGCTATCTGATTGCATGGCCGAGATAACAAATAGGTGTCTATTACTTGTTTGAAACAAGCCTTACCACGATCATCTAGGACAAGCCACTAGAATCCAAGAGTAGGATTCCCTCTAGCCGTAATCCACACCAGGTTTAAGAACATATGAAAACCTACTTAGTTCCATGCTAGTAGAACAATACAATGAGATTGTAATTAAAGAAGAGAACGAAAGAAGATGACAGCCACAAAATTGGTTTCGGTGTACTGTATATCAAGGAAAACGTTTTCCCTATTTTCTATAGGTCTTAGAATTTTAACTAATTGCAACTAAATCCTTCAAGGTTTAATTAAATACTATTAAATCCTTGATGTTTGTATTATCGCAATTAGGCCCATAAAGTATAACAAACTTAAAATTCACCTAGAAGATTATTTTCTTCTCACACCTTTATTAAGTACTCAAACCTTTATTATGAGTGATCTATTAGGTTTCTTGGTCTATTAGTAGCAAAATATGAATTAATCCAAATATCTTTAGGATTAATAACCCTTAATAATTAGAATTGACTTATTAATTCTAAATGGGAATGCTTATTAATTCTCCAATTAATAAATCTATACCCAACAGTTCATGAGTGGTATCTAGCAATAATCATAACCACCAAAAAGTCCCGAAAGTCATGTGGCTTAACATTAACCCTTCAATGGCAAATAACAGTGCAATAAACTCATTTCATCACATAATAACTCATTTCGTTTGGAGTATAGAATTAGTACGAACTCTCTCCAAAATATTAATTAATTATGGCTCGAATATTTTGGTACTTATTCCCAGAATCTGCTACTCATCATATGTATCAACTGGAACTATTTTCAATACACAATCGGCTTAGCCAAGGACTTTTCGAGTAGTGATTCTTATAAGTGGCCGTGAGATATTCGCCAATATTGTTAGGAGTGGTGAATCTTTCATTGATCCTCTCAATTACTTTTGTTTACTTCACATTGTGCCTAATATCTTTCTTATAGGTGGCCATTGATATGTCTTCAAAGATTAGAATCAAAGTACAATGCTCAGCAAACAATATACCTTAGAGATCTTAAGTCTAAGGATACTTGCACATGTGCTATAAAGAGATTCTATTCTATCACTGGCACTAAATAGTTATTTATATGATTATCTCATAGTTTGGTCATCCAATATATTTGTTCAGGTAACAAGCATTCATGTGTTAACTTTAAGTATCACAATACTTACGGATATGAGAACCACTGCCTAATCAATGCAGGAAGTATAACATGTGCTAGTCTTAACGCATTAATGATGTCCAATTTCATTAATAATATGACTAGGGATAATTTAAGTATGAACACTATCCAGTGTAGTTGGAACCTCACATCATATCTCTATCATCATTTCCTTAACATAGTGTTGCACTTAAGACTTTATCTAACAGTTATATTCACACAAAAGTATAAATAAAACAAATTGAAAAATAAAGAATGTCTTGTATTATTAAATAAATGTACAATATACAAAATACATGTGATTGTCTCTAGGGTATAACATAAACAATAGGGCTAATGCATAAATTTGGGGCGTATAAAAATGATTAAATTTAAGTCTATTCCTTAGCTAAGTTTTAATTAGAACATTAGTCCCAAATTACACATATGAGTAAATATACTCATTGCAAGTGCTGAATGGGGAATTAAAGAGTATCGATCCTCAAAAGAACAAGTACATACTATTCACTTCTTATTTATTATTTAATCAGTCGAATAAAGTGATAAAATAATGAAAAAGAAAAATAAGCAAAATATACATATACAACTCAAGGATGCAATTTCTTATAACTTGACAAATGAAAACGTAATATTGAATCACTTTGCATTTATCACAATCAATTGTCATCTTGGCATCATGAAGCAACTTAAGCAAAATTCAATCGTTTCCCAAGTCATGAACTCACTTATATAGATTCCACTTCTTTCTCGATCCATGAAACCACTATATCTTGATTATTTTTGCAGATTTCCCAATCAAACCAAAGCAACCAAAAGATGCATTAGACTCGTACCTCATAAATATGAAATTAGCCAATGACCCTATACTCCAAGTGAAATCAACTAATTTTTCATCATTTTAGTTCGTTAATATTAACTTTGTTTCCCAAGTCCATTAAGATCTAATAAATACAAAATCAATGCAATGAACTTCTAACATCATTTCTCAAGTCAATTAGAAGAAAACACATCAACAACTAGTAATAACAAGTAATCAAATACCAATGGTAATAATAGATTGATCAATATCACAATTAACTCAAAATTATGATCTCTAAAATAATTCTGGCATTATCATGTGAATGAAGACATTATGTGAATGAATATTTTGTTGCTATTATGTGAATGAAGGCATTATCATGATCTCTAAAATAATTTTGGTGCTATTATGTGAATGAAGGAATTATCATAGCATTAGAATGATCAAGTGGAAAACAATTCAAGGCCAATGTGCAACACTACTCAATCATTATAATAACCATAATCCTACCCTTAAGCATATGCATAAACTCCCTAATGATCATGTGAATGAATCAAGTACCAAAGCATCATTAACTTATCATAAATTCAAAATCATGAAGCTCAAGAGTTATTTCACAAAGCAAGAGAACATGAAAAATCCCAATTTTTGGCCAAAAATTTACTCAAAATTAGAAAAACTCATCTACAATATTTTAACCGTGGGAATTCAAGAAAAAAACATACCTTTGTACTTTATTATGCATGGGCAAGCAAAAGATGCAATCTTTTTCCAGAAATCTGATCCCTTTGCATGTGGACTGAGGTGGAGTTTGTTGTGAAAAATGGAAGATTTAAAGACTTTTGATCCATAGGATCAACAAAAGAAAGGTAGATTGATGTTATAAAAGTGTTTAGGTGGTGAAGAATCAAAGTTTGAGATGTTTGCAAGGTGAAGCCGGTACGGGTTTGAGAGGATTTGAGAGGGAGTTGGAGAGTTTGAAAGAAAAAGTGGCCAAAATGGCCTATTTCATGTGCCTTGCTAGACAGGAACCGGTACCGGTCCTAGTCCTAGCCAGCGCCGGTTGTATTCTGTCCGACCTTTAGCTTCTTTTTTTTTTTCAAGAAAAATGATGAATAATGCAGTTTAATTCATGAAAATAAATCAAACAAAACGACGAAAATAAAAATTTTTCCCAATCACAAAACTGAAAGAAAGAAAAAAAAAATGACTTCAATGTTTTCCACGGCTTTGATCTCATGGATTTTCTTCAGTGTTTCCTGGCAATGTCCCAGCTTGAGGATCCCCCAGTAGTTTGGCAAGTTGACCAATTTGGTTTTCTAAGTTGCGCATGGAGGCCTCTAAGTTCCTTATTGTAGCATCAACTCCTTGGAACTTAGTCTCCGTTGTACTTACCAATTGGCCAATCAAGTCCTCTAATGGTGGCTTGGAAGGTGCTGCATTGTTGTTCATGGGAGGTTGGTTCCTTTGATTTTTCTCAAAATTGAAAGAACCCTGCCTAGGTTGGTTTCTATTGCTCCAAGAGAAATTAGGGTGATTCTCCAACCAGGATTATAAGTAGAGCTATAAGGGTTGTTATCTAGACGGACATTACCTGCAAAGGCTGCTTGTTCCGTGGTTTCTTGGAGTGAACCCATATTTTGGCACTCATGATTTGGGTGTCCTTCTCCATAGAAATCACAACTTAAGTTTAATACCTGGCCTTGAGGCATCACCATTTTTTCTATTTTTTGAGTCAAGGCGTCCACCTTAGCCTCCAAAACTGCCATAGCATCCACTTTGTATACTTCTTACACACGAGCTCTAAACCTTGTACTTCCCCAAGAATAGTTATTAGAAGCCAAATTTTCAATAAGATCGAATACCTGTTCCAAAGTCTTATGATTGATGGAACCCCTTGCAAAAGAGTCCACCACTTGGCGTGTTGCGAACGTGAGACTATTCAAAAAGATGAGCATCTGTATTCCTAGCTCAAACCTGTGGTGTGGGCATTTTCTCAATATTTCCTTGAATCACTCCCAAACTTCATACAAGGGCTTAGAATCTAATTGTTGGAAGGCAAATATCTCATTTCTAAGTTTGGCTGTCCTAGTTGGAGGGAAATATTTGGCAAGAAATTTTTCAGCTAGGGCATTCCAAGTAGTGATGGAACCTGTAGGTAAAGACTTTAACCGAGATTTGGCTCTATCCCTCAAAGAAAAATGAATAAGTCTTAACTTTATGGCATCCTTAGCAACACCATTCATTTTAAAAGTATCACAAATCTCAAGGAAACTAGCTAGATGGGCATTGGGATCTTCTTCAGGTAGCCCATCAAACTGAACCATGTTTTGGACCATCTGGATAATATTGGGCTTTATCTTGAAATTATTCGCATCCACCCTAGGCCTAGTGATACTCGAGCCTGTGCCCGAGATTGCAGGTTTCACAAAGTCATCCATAACCTTCTTGTTATTTCCAGCACTGTTATTTTGAGCACCATCCATGTCTGCGATCAAGTTCTTTTGGATTGTCCGACGGATCTTTGATAGTGTCCTTTTGATCTCAGGATCAAAGTCGACTATCTCTCTTTCAAATTTTTGGGTCATGAACCAAGAATAACACCTAGAAAAAATAAAAAGTTAGTTAAATAAGGGAATTCATGATTAAAACAAAATTAAAAGAATACAAAGTTAGTCAACTGAACATAGTCAAAGTTAGTAAGTTAGATTACAAGGATATACAAAGATACATAAGTAACAAAAGATGGCACCTTTTTGTGTCAAGAACAATTGTACATACTCACATATTTACATATTTACATGGTTAAATCAATAAACTTCAAGCTTTCATGATATTGTTCCCTTACAATGGCGCAAAAAACTTGATTTTTTTTTGCACGAGGAAAGAATTATTAAAAAAATAAACACATATTTATTCCCTGGCAACGGCGCCAAAAACTTGATGCGTATTTATTTGGGTATAAAAATCATATAAAAATAAGCACATTCCCAATTAAGTTTAAACTAAAATGTTAACCCTAAATTACACATATGAGCAAGCGTACTCATCATTAACATAGCATAGGGTACAAACGAGTCTCGATCCTTAAGGAACAAGTATGCATTAATCACTTTTCTTTCATTGTTTAACCGACTCGATAAAGTAAAAAGAAATAAAAAGAAAAATAAAATAAAATAAAATAATATATACATGTCAAGGATGGAGAATTATGTAACTTAAACCATTGTCTTGACAAACATGATCTTAAAGTACCCAATCTTTATCATAACTAATTATTATCTTGGCATCATGAATGATTAATATAGATTCACTTCTTTTTTCAATCCATGAAATCCTTATCTTCTGGACAAACTAGCATCACATATCCTGTCTCAACTAATTCACATACAAGATGCATTAAACACAATTCTTGATTAAATTTTTCTTATCCTGGCAAACATAAAACATGAAATTAACCAATGAATCCATATCCTGGCAGACATCAATTAACCTTTAATTACTTTGTTCCTAACAATTAACCCATTTGTCCAAGCAAGTTAAGAGACAACAAATATGAAATTAATGAATTAAGATCACCATCAACCCCTTTGTCCAAGCAAGTTAATGGAAAGAAACAACCAATTAATCCCGTAATCAGCACAAGTAATTTAAATATCGAGAATAACAATCAATTAATCAAAATATCAAATAATTCTAAAAATTATGAATATCTAAAACAATGTCAAATTACAATAAAATAATTAATACATCATTGTTCAAGAAAAAGAAAAGAAAGAAAAAGAAAGCACTCACAGACAAGCCTCCTTCTTCTTCCTTTGAAGACCTTCTTGCACAACCCTTCTTAATTTGAAGGATTCCTCCTTTGATTTGAGTGATTTTCCAGTTACGCTCTATGAATCCCCCATTTCTCTTGTGTCTTTCCTCTATTTATAGGTTAAATTCGTTAGTGTAGAGTTTTTGGCCGATTCAAAGTAGGAAGATGCTAAAAATCTGTAGATTACCAAAAATCGTGTGCAAAAATCAAAGCTCCGCCTTATCTTCAGGGTACAGCTGGCGCCGCTTTGGCTACTAGAGCCGGCGCCGGTTGTGTTCTGTTTCTTCAGTTGTTCGCCAATTTTTTCTTAATTTCAATGTAACGTTTTCCAAAGTACACCCGGTGTTGCCTTGGCTACTAGAGTCGGCGCCAGTTCGGTTATGTTGCAATCCTATTTCAATGATTTTTTGTCGCCTCAAAGTGCGTACCAATAGCACATGGCCGACGCTGCTTCCTCTAGCCTATCCGGTGCCGCCTCTGTTCTGCTTTGCGACGTTTTTGCCTTATTTTACCCCTAAAATTTGAAATAATGCACAAAATACCTTTTCAAGGAGAAAATCTCAAATATGAAGGAATATGATAAGTTATTGAACAAAATGTATCACAAAATAGCCTCAAATAACTAGGAAAAATATTACTACTTTAGGCCCTATCATAAAGATAGGCACAACAAAAAGCTTATTGGAAAAGAAAAATATTAAGACGTTACTCGTAGCAAACCAAAACATTATGTCAGCCTTAAACAAAATATTCTTGGGCAAAAACCAGATTAAGCAGTGACAGTGATGCAATGCCTAAAAAAAATAAATTAAATCTATTTATTAGAGATGTACCAAGACAGACATAGTAGCCAACTCTAACTAATTGATCTGTAGCTTATTTAGCAAATTATAGTGCAAGCAAAAAGCTCTCTCGTGGTCAATCCTTTGAGGCAAATAATCAAGGACTCTGGGTAGTTGTGATTCTACAACTGCATGTGGTGTCAGATGAAAACTCCAAGAATGTATTCCAGAAATGCTTACTTAGATGCAAACTGCTCAAAACCTCGTTCCCCCACCCAACTCCTAACATACCCCACACTCAACCAGACGATCGATAGCACCAAAACATTGCAAATAGAAACCATTAATATTAAACCTAAACAATAATATAAATAAAACCTAAATATTTCTGCCAAATAAATCACTTTTTCTGCAGTATATTCAAATCAAAATCCTTGTACATATCCACAGCAAGATAAAGATTTAGAAAATACAAGGGAAAACACAGGAAAGCTTACGCCTTGTATCCTCTTGACAGTAACAAGGTATTTCGGTCCCCTTGCCGTCTTCTTCGTGCTCTGTTAACTATCTTCTTGCCTGCTTTGCAAAACAACAACACACACGCATGAATAAAGCCCTAACATTTGGCCTACCACTACCAAATCCAAAGACGAATGCAAAAATTGAAGCGTGAGCAAAGAAAAGAACCGACCTTCTGAACTTGTGGGAGTCGCGGGAGGAATAGGCAAAATCGGGAAGAAGATGCACAAAAAAAAAAAAAAAAATTAAAGCGCCAAAGTGAGGAGGGAATTGAGGACGATTTCCAAAACATGATAATTTAGGTATATACAAAATTTTTAAAATAATTTAGATATATAAAAAAATTTTAAAAATAATTATTTATAGATATCCATAATTTACACAACCTTTTTATAAATAGAAAATACAAATAATTTTTTAATAATGTAATACAATTATAAAACATATAAAATTCTATAATTTTTATTTTACTACAATGATATCATTTTAAATTAATAAAATTTTTTATTCTTTTTGAATTTAATAAAATTTAAAATGTTAATTTTTATAGCAAAAAATTAATAAGGTTAAAAGTGAATATGTTCCTATTATATATATATATATATATATATATATATATATATATATAGTTATGAGCCTTTGATATAAGATTATCCCAAAAAATAGGTATGATATTACATTAAAAATAATTATTATTAAAATAAATTAATAGTCAAATCAAATAATCATTTGTGACTAGAATTCATTAATCACATTATATAATTTTAGGCTTACTTCAATATAAGATGGATCAATGTTAGGCTTACTTCAATATTTTGATAGAATGACTAAATGAATATTTGAATCATTTAACTCAAAAAGAAAAAGTAATACTCCCTCCATCCAAAATTGCATATCCACGTTTTTAATTTGGGATGTCTACAATTGAATGTTCACTCCCTTATAATACATATATTTTTCAGCCAAATTTCTACTAACAATCTTCTTAATTTAAAGGAATTACATCTCACTAACTCATATATATGGTCATGTAACTAATTAATCACAACTATAATAAGGATAATTGATTAATTGTTTTATCAAGTCAAAAGTGAATATTCAAACTAGAACGAAGGATGTACCTATTTCAAATTTTTAAAACCAAAATGATACTTCTTTTCATATTTTATTTATTTATTAAAAAGTATAAAGTCTAGAGATACATCAACTACTTTTTTATTAGAACATTTGATGAAATTCTTTTTGTAACCAAATGTAAATAACCCAAAATGACAAAAAATATTACATTTACTTTATATAATAATACTAATTACTTTCTAGCAACATGTTAATATCTTAGGAAAATTCTTCAAAAATTATTTTACTATGTTCATTTTTTAACTATCTTTTTCAATTGAATTAAAAACTAAGATGAATTTTGAAAATTTAATTTATACCAATACTAATGCGATCAGAAACTTTTTTTTTTTTTTTTTAGTTTCCTCCCAAATACAAATTGGTTAGAACATATACTTGAAGTAAAATAAATATTAAATTATATTTTCAACCAAAAATTTAAAAATTAATTAAATATCCAACATCAAATTAAAGTGGTCAGAAAATAACTATCCATTTCCTACCAAAAAATACATTTGGTTTGAAATTACATTTTCTTCAAGAAAGAAAAAAGATTAAAAGTATAAATTTAATTACTTTCTATCTTTGAGAAACAAAATAATTTTTTTGGAGAACTAAATCATATTTCCTAGCAAATTTCAAAATGGATGAAAAATGGAATTTAAACTCCTACCAAAATTACTTTTTGTCAAAAATTACATTTTCTTCAAGAAAAAAATTTTAAAATCATAAATTTAATTTCCACCTTTGAGAAATAAAATAATTTTTTAGAGAACTAATTCATATTTCCTACCAAATTTCTAAATGGTTGGAAAATATATTTTAAACTCCTACCGATATTAATTTTGGGTAGAAACAAATATTTTTGTGAAGAAACAAAATGAATAATCTAAAATTTTCATTTACTACCAATATAATTATGTAATCGGTAATGCATTTTTACTTTCCTACCAAAATAGCATTGGTTGGAAATAATTTATTATTTTCCTACCACATCTCAATGTGGTTGGAAAGTTTTACTATTGTTCCTACCCATAAACTTTTGGATGGAAATGTAGCTATGTTTTCCTACCAAACTATAAGTTGGATGGAAATGTAGCTATATTTTCCTACCAAAATTGTATTAATAGGAAATAATTTATTACTTTCCTACCACATTGAGATTCGATAGGAAAGTTTTTATTACTATTCCTACCCATAAATGTGTGGATGGAAATGTAGAAATGTTTTCCTATCAAAATATAAGTTGGACAGAAATGTAGCTATATTTTTCGACCAAAATAATATTGGTTGGAAACAATTTATTAGTTTCCTACCAAATTTCAATTTGGTAGGAATATTTTTACTACTATTCCTACCCATAAACGTTTGGATGGAAATGTAGATATGTTTTCCTACCAACATATAAGTTGGACGGAAATGTAGCAATATTTTCCTACCTAAACAACATTGGTTGGAAATAATTTATTAATTTCCTACCAAATCTCAATTTGGTAGGAACGTTTTTATAACTATTCCTACCGATAAACGTTTGGATGGAAATATAGCTGTATTTTCCTACCAAAATAGCATTGGTTGGAAATAATTTATTATTTTCCTGCCAAATCTCAATTTGGGAGGAAATGTTCTACTACTGTTGCTACCCATAAACGTTTGGACAAAAATACAGCTATGTTTTCCTACCAACAAGAACGATGGAAGGAAACTATAACTATATTTTCTTACCAACATGTACTTTAGATGGAAATGTTGCTAATTTTCCTACCAACATGTATGTTGTAGGAAAGTGGACAGAAATGTAGCTGAAGTTTCCTACCAATATGTATGTTGGATATAAATGTACCTATATTTTCCCACCAACATGTATAGTGGATGGAAATTTCCAACCCTATTTCCTACAAAATTTAGTGTGGTCAGGAAGTTCCTACCAAATACTTCTTTGGTCGGAAATGGATAGCTGATTTGCTACCATTTAGCTTTGGTAGGAAACTTCTGGTAGCAAATAACCTATTTTGTTGTAGTGAATGTTTGTAAAGCTTAATTCTTTGAGAAGGGATGAAAAATTTGTGATGAAATATAGGGTGTGGGTCATAGGCTTATCTCTAGTTCCATGGAAATTCTCATTTATTCATTCATTTGTTTTATATGTTGTGATATGGAGAAATTTCAATTATTTATTGTATTTTTCAATACAAAAGCAATTAGGAGTAAGAGGTAGGTTACTTAATGCACCTACCGAAGTGAGGAGAAAAAAGGTTCTAGGAATGCAAAATGCATGTCCTATAATGAAAATCAATGTTTGAAAAAGAAAAAGAAAAGAAAAAAGCTAGACAAAGAAAAAAACAACCAATAATGCAAGGGATGCAAAAAGACCATTGAAGTTAAAAAGGATTACAGATGTATTCCCTCGTAAAAAGAAAATGGATGAACCCAATTGGTTATATCAAATTGAAATGTGTTGTTGTATTGTTGCACAAAAGTGTAAGGTCTTGTTGCATTGAATTGTATCTTGTGTAATTTTTACACTTGGAGAAAGCCATGAAACTTATGTGAGTCATTTGATCCTATCTCTTATGAATCACATTGTTTGAAATCTTAATTGGAGAAGTTGAGTGAATCACATTTAATTGGCATAAAGCTTGTTTAATTTCACTTTGAGGTTCTTGGTTGTGTCTAGCTTAGCATAATATTATGCATAAGACTAATTTGGATAGATTGGTGTTGAAAAGAATTCTTAGGTGGAGAAAGAAAAAACATCTTTATCATTTTAACTTTATTGCATATATACTATGTTTTTCTTGAAGATTCACCTAGAATTCTATACAATATTTTTTTTTATTGTGCTTGCAAAATTAGTTATTTTTTGTCCTTAGGAAATAAAGTAGATCCATTGATTTGCACACTAGTTAAGTTGTGAATAAATACAGGATACTTGATTTGAATGTTAGTTAATATTTTGTTTACGAATAAGTATGGTTTACTTGAGGATAAGTAAGGATTTAAGCCTAGGGGTGTGTCATGGGGGCTTATCATATACATATTTTTTAGTATTTTTGTGCTTTAACTATGATAAATTCTTACACAAATTACTACTCACTGTACCTTTTTCATCTTCTTTTGTAGAAAATTAAAAAAATAATAATTGGAGATGATAAAGATGAAAGGCAAAGAAAAAGGAGAATAGAATGGAAGAAAAATGAAAAAGTCAAGCAAAAGCTAGCGGCCTAGGGAATTGGAACTTTACTAGGATGCTTATGGGCAAAAATTTGAAGAAGAGAATAACAGTACCCAGTGGCCTATAGAAGTTAAACTTCCATCGACCGCCTAACACTACCCTATGTATAGTAAGATGGTGGCCCAGGGAAGTATAACTTCTCTCAGCCGGCTAGATTCAATAAATAAGGCACGCCTAGGCATGAACTTCCCTGGGGTGCCTGGCCACCCACTTGCGACAGAAATGCGAATTTAGTGCATTTTTGAAGATCCACAAGAATTTTGGCTACAAAAACCCATTAAATATTTCGAAAAACTTGTTCTTGGACTTGGGTTTCTCTCCAAGAACCCTAGAAGGATTAGTTTCACATAAAATGAAGAGAATAAGCAAAGGATTCAAAAAAGAAGAATGGAGGATTGCAAGAAGCTTTCAAGGACGAAGAAAAATAACTTGTCTATGAGTGTTTCTAACCCTTTTTCTTTGGTATCTTGCTTATGATTTTTGTTCCAAGAATTAATTTTTAATTGTAATAAATTGTCCATATTTTTATACCTTGGGATAATGTATTTTTCTTAGATCTATGATTTTTACTCTATGGTGATTTGTTATTTGTGCTTATTGGTCATCTTGGTTGTGTTAGGTCTTGATTGGTTTAATTTAATTTAATGTTCTTCCTTGATGATTTCGAGAGATGGAGTTATGGTTAGGACACACACTTCACTAATTTAACATTTGCAATTTTCAATTAACCTAAGAGGGAGATTGGGAATTAGGGCTAATAACCAACGAATGCGTGAAATTGCCTAGATATAGGGATTTTTCTGGCGTCCGGATGATTTGGGATTGTGAGTGGTGTTAATGACTCCCTAGGTTTGGTTGATTAGGTAAAGCCATGGGTTAATGAATTTAGGGATTAAGGATCTGATAACCCAAGATAGAATGAGGTTGCTTTGTCACTCACACTAGTACCTAAGTTTAGAATCTGTGGATCTAAGAAGTACTCATCTTTGAGGTATTTAGAGGGTGAATTCTATTTGTTACATGGGCTTTCTCTTATGTTAATTCCTTGATGAACTTGTGACTTTTCCTTGAGTAGGAACATGACAGGTTTCCTAGGGTAGTATAATTATTTGTTATTCGTATATTTAGCTAGCTAAACAATGAGATTAGAGCAACGTAGTGGTAATTGCTAAACTTATGTGGCTTTAATACTTGCTATTTCTTATACTATGCGATAGACATAATTGCCCATATATGCGGGTTTAGTGCTTTGCATTTTAATTTTAAAACTTGATTTGTTGTGGGTTGTTCATACTATTTCTTATGCACGTAATAGATATGCATAAGTTTTTTTCCCAATAATAGTATCCAAGATAAATAGTTTTTCCCAATAATATCAAGAGCTACAAACTCAAGTTTGGTGAGATTTACCGTGTGAATACAAAATCAAATAGGAAAAGTACCTACCTTTCTCTTTTGTTATAGCAAACTTCAATAGTGTCACCGTGATTATAACTTTCAGTAAAACAACTTCGGTAGAGTCTCCTGCGATAACGTATTCTGAATTTGATTCAAAATAGAATCAGTAAATATAAAATTGTAAAATAAAGATACTAGAAGAGGAGAGAAGAGAAAAAATCACTTAGATACGATTTCATTTATTATTCATTTGTTTACATATGATCCCTATTTATAGAGGTTTTGATACAGAATCTGAAAGGTTAAGGAATGAATTTAATAGCCTTAGAAAATGAACAGACACATTATCTTCAAGAAAATAAACTGCCACTTGACCTTTCATATTTCATAACAGAATTATAGTTATAGTTCAAATGAAACATTTCGTGCAGGTCTAAAGTCCTCTTGTATTCATCCGGATAGAGGGCAAATGTTCTGCATTCTTTGCTAGACTGCCGTCTTGATTTCTTCTCTAAATATATACCCTTCTAATTTAAATCTACACCTTGGTCTATTCATGTCTATTAATTAGACAAAAGTACACTTCTCATCTTCTAATTTTGAAATCTTATTTCACTTTTTTAATTTTCAACTTTTAAATAAAATCATATCTCCTTGAGTAAGTTTCAAATTAATCCAAATTTTCTATATAAATACAATACAAATAGGATACGAGATGTGATGAATTAAATTTACCTCTAAAATTTCTGATATAATTTTAGCTGTAAGAGCTGATTGGCCTAAGATTAGTGACTTCAAAAACTATCTTATTTATCGGTAAATCAACTCTTATAGATAGAGATTGCGTTAACGCAGGGCAACACGTTATTTCGACATAAATGAATAAGAGTTGATTGGCCTAAGGTTAGTGAATTCAAATACTATAAGAGTTGGTTTACTTATGGATAACGAATCTACCTATACGTCGACTGCAATGACTTCATGAAACTAGCAGCAAGCAATAAAGATAAATGAATACATTAACCACTGTTTGAGTACAGGTTTTGCTGTGGACTCCAATTATAGTTGGCGGCGCTTAATATATTGCCAGTATGAGTGCATTATGGTTACGGAAAGTATTGGATTAAGACATTTGCGTTGGGCCAATAACCTAGCAATTAAGATTTGTTTTTCAAATTGAAAGTTATTTTAGAGATTTAAAGAGATGTTTATTATATTTTATACTTCAGTTTTATCATTATTATTCCACTAAGCTTATAATAAAATTGTTATTACTGTCAAATTGCATAGTATTTTAGTTCTTTTCAATTGGAACTCTATAAATTTTCTGATTTTGTTCTCTTCACTTGGAACTCTATAAATTTTAAGATTTTCTGAATCTATGTGTTTAAACTTCATTTGAAATGTACTTGTGCTAAGAAAACTAAATATTGTGAAATGAGATTATTTCACCAAGAGAAAAATATCTGCAAACCAACAAAGTTGCACTTCAAGAATCATTCCTCGCATGAAGAATACTTTTACCTTATTTCTTTAGGGATCCAGCGGTATAATTTTTAATCGATTTTGATAAATTATTAGGCAATTATTTATTTAATTATAAGACATAAAATTTCTGATAAAGTATTACTTATCATTTCTGAAATCGAGAAAAGATTTATTAGATTCATTAATCAAAGCGGATAAGATAGTACTCCCTCTAGCATTCATTTATGTCGAAATAACGCGTTGCACTTGCTTATGGAAATCATCACTAGTAGATTAGATTGTTTCTTCCTTGCAGTGGTATACTATGAGTCAGCAGTGGCTATCTGAAATGAATTAATGTATTTGTTAAAGGTATTAGGTACATACCTCGAATAGAAAACAACTAATGTTACTCATGGCATTTTTTATCCCTTTTCTTTTTTTTTTTTAGCAATAACGTGTCGTCCTAGTATTAACACAAGGTTCTCAAGTCAACTATACGGTATCTGTGCTCTGGGCTTTTAGTCACCCGCGACCATTTAACAGTGCCTTAGAAAGCCTAATTCGCATGGTATTTGCACTCGGTTTATCCGATTAGAAAAAATGTTTATTAAAAAAATGGTTGCAAAGTTCAATAACTGTCACAACGAGTCTTTATTAAGAAAGTCAAGGATACAAATTAAGGGGGAAGAGTAGCTTAAGCCTCCAAATTTTTTTTAAAAATTTTGTATTTTCTTTATAAAATTAAATTTGTTTAAGAACATTTTTAAAATATTTTCTCTTTTGTTGTAAAAACAAAATTTATTAAAGTTATAATATTATTCGTTAATGTGTCCTTTCTTATTATTTGTCTTCAATCTGACTTTATAATTCAGTCATTAAACAAAATAGTGTTAGAATGTCCATAAAATATAATTACATAAAATGAATGGAACACAACAAAATACTGAGAAATAATAGATTACTCAAAGAAATTGGCAAAAGATATTTCCATCCAAGATTTAATAGCTCCACCATTCTCAGCCTTGACAAAAATACTCAGAGAAATACTAGATTACCCAGAGAAATAGCTAAAAGAAATTTCCATCCAAGATTTAATAGTTGGTCCGTTCTCAGCCTTGACAAAATACTCAGAGAATTAATAGATTACCAGAGAAATAGGTAAAAGAAATTTTCATACAAAATTTAATAGCCGGTCCATTCTCAGCCTTGGTAAAGTCCATGTTGTTTGTAATAGGAATGAACAAGAATAAATAGATTTTAGCTAATGTAAGAAATGCCCCAAAGTACAGCTAAGCACTAATTCAACTATTTTAACAGGTGTTTTGAAACCACCAACATTTACAAGATTCAAAAGTTTCTCGGAGAACAAACATTGCATATGGCTAAGCTAGCTTGCTTCCTTCTCCTTTTGCTTGCTGCCTTTGCTGGTTAGACTCTCCCACTCTATTTCTCCTTCTTTGGTTTTTCTCTTTCTTTTGTTATAATCAATGTCAAATTTTGATCTCAGATCTTCCCAGCAAGTTATTATTATTTTTTTAACAGTAGTCTGTGCTGACATACATAGTATTTTGCTGGTTCTGGCGCAAGTTATATGCTTGAGGAAGAACAAGAATTACCCATAATTGAAATGTCAAGAAAAATGCAACCAAGTGTGGAGATAATAACTACCATAATACAAGAACTTGAAACTGCCCAAATTGGTGCTTGCATTCCTCATTACAGACCATGTGGTACGTCTCAAAACAAGTGTTGTAAGAATTACCGTTGCAGGAAAGTGATTGGCGGCACCGGCATTTATCTTTGAAAGTTGTTTTGCGGGCTGGTGATCACTAAAATAAAGTTGTATGGCTAGCTTTGAACAGTACAATGTGCCTGCTTCCAAACAAAACTATATTCCAAAATGAGAGGGGAGATTTTCATAGGAATTGGTGGCCAAAATTCTTCCTTTTTCCCGATGCCAATTCAAACCCAATTAGACAAAGGTTAAGAAGATCTACTTTCAATGCAAACCAAGCTGTTCCTGGTCTTCTCAAACTCACGATAATGTCATCAATTTTCAAGTGCCAAATCAACGAACTAGTACATAAATCGATTTACTAGTACATAAATCCGTCGCTAATTTGTGATGGTGTATGATGGTCTTTTTTAATATTTAATTAACACTAAAAAATTAAAGTGTTATTGCAAATCTAAACATCCAATTAGAGAAGGATTTATGACAGTCATTCAAAATTTAAAAATAAATTTAATTTTTTAAAATTGAAAAAAAAGAACCTCACAAATCCGTCCCGAAGCAATTGAAACTGCCATTCAAAATTTAAAAGTCGCAATCAGAGAGGGATATGCGACGGCCATCCAACATTTAAAAATAAATTTATTTTTTAAAATTGAAAAAATAAGCCCTCACAGATCTGTCATAATTAGCAAGAGATTTGCAATAGCCACCCAAAATATAAAAATAAATTTATTTTTTAAAAATTAAAAAAACAAGTCGTTGCAAATCCGCTACAAATTAGCGAATTTGTTAATTTAATTGCTAATTATCTAATTGATAGTATATAATTAGCGAATCCATTGCTAATTGAGAATTTGATATATGTCTATATATAATTGAAATAAGCTATATTAATATATGTCTCTATATGTATATATTAATTTATGTAAAATTATATATATATATATATATATATATATATACACACATACATATACATAGTTATGCTCATATTCATACAAATTAAAATATATACATACATATATGCATATTTATTTATGTTAGTATGTGTGTGTCTATATATGTATTCATACACACACACACACACACACACACACACACACACATATATAATACATTAAAATATATACACACATATATACATGCATCTATATTTATGTTAGTATATATTTAATAATACCATATTTATTTATATGTATATAAATATTTCAACTTAATAATGTCTTTTCACACATTATACTATTTCCACACATATTATATATGTGTACACATATATATATATATATATATATATATATAATCAAACTTAATTTTTTGTTCTGAATTTTTTAGATTATTGACGGATTTGCGAGCTATCCGAGTGTATATGCAAATGAAACCCTGATCCCTTGCAAATCTGTCGCATTTAGTAAGGAATTTGTGACGGCCATCTAAAATTTAAGAATAAATTTATTTTTTTAAAAATTAAAAAGTAAGTCATCGCAAATCCGTTGCTAACTAGCGAATTTGATAATTTAATTACTAAATATCTAATTGATAGTATATAATTAGTGAATCCATTACTAATTGAGAATTTGAAATATATATATATATATATATATATACACATTCATATTAATATATACATATATTTATATATATTAATATATACTTATATATACATATATTAATATAGCATATTTAAATTATATATACATATATATGTTAATATACTTTTAATATATTAATAAATATATAAACTTATATATATATATATATATATACATATATATACATATACATATTTATGCACATATTCATACAAATTAATATATATACAGATACATATTTATTTATGTTAGTATTTGTGTGTGTGTGTGTATACATATATATTAATAAATATATAAAATTATATATATATATATATATATATGTACATATACATATTTATGCACATATTCATACAAATTAATATATATATATATACATATATATATATATGCATATTTATTTATGTTAGTATGTGTGTGTCTATATATGTATTCATATATATACATACATCTATATAGATACATATATATATATATATATATATATATGTTATAATACGCTTTGAACATATTATTATATATATATATATATATTAATATATACATAAATATATATTTATATATATACATATTTGTACAAATTAATATATATTTATATATATACACATACATACATTTAATTGCGATGGATACATATATATATATATATATATATATATCATATTCGTACATATATACATACATATATATACTTAATAATATCATATTTAAATTGTGTATATAAATATTTCAACTTAATAATGTCTTTTGACACATTCTACTTTTTCAACACATATTATATCTATACATATATAAAATAAAACATTAATTTTTTTTTTGATTTTTTAGATTTGTGACGGATTTGCGAGGGATCAGGGTTTCATAATGAAACCCTGATCCCTTACAATTCTGTCCAAATTTGCAAGAGATTTGCAACGGTTATCTAAAATTTAAAATAAATTAATTTTTTAAAATTTAAAAAAAAAGCCCTTGCAAATCTGTTGCAATTAGCGAGGGATTTGGGATGACCATCCAAATTTAAAAATAAATTTATTTTTATAAAATTGATATGCTTCCATTGTTATCTTTTGTAGGGGTGTTACAATTGGTATTAGAGCCTAGTTTTATAGAACTGTGGTATCGTCATAGGGATTGATAGAACTCTTTCATTGTGGAGGTACAACGAATAGGAGTGATAAGGGCAAGCACCCAATCAATGAGTGTAACAATGATGGAAAGATTAGGACAATCTACCGGGCAGGCATTCCGAGACATTTTATCTTGATAGGACCTGACCTTGGCCGCCTTCATGCACCCTGTCTCGCCGGGAGCTCATTTGATCCGTCAGTACCTGTCGTTGCTCCGTTTGTGCGAGACCTTAGCCTAGAGAGGACACTTACTCCCACGAGGACATCATCATGACATAGTCAGATAGAGAAGATAGGTGGCAATTCTTATAAGGTTGATGGCAATATTGAACCATGCCATCAACGGTGCAATGTTGTCTGACGTGATGAGAAGGTGTTTGGTAAGGATGTACCCAGAGTACTTGAGAAGGAGATGCCGGGTTTGGAGATTGTGGAGGCGGGAGAGGATTAAGAGGTACCCAAGGCGGAGGTATCTATGGTTCAGGAGCCTGAGGAGGATTTAGAGATAGACCCAGAACTATTGGCTTGGTTGCACCCCAGATGTGGGTGGAGATGAGGAGGTTGATGCAGCAGAGTTTTATACAGTCTCTACTGATTCAGGATCTCTCATCTCAGACAATGATGATGATGAGTAGGAGGATGAGATGTGGATATATGTAGTATGATATGTGCAGTTCGACCAATGTATATGACTATGTGCTCGGTACACAAATTTTGTACTGGCTTTGTGCTTGATGAGAATGAATATATGTTATGATCCTACCATGTACATTATATATGCTTTTGTGCCTATTCTTGAGTTATGTCATATCATTTTACCAGCAAAACCATATGAACTATACAGGTATCTCCTAAATGAACTTTTGGACGATCATTGTGAACTACTCGAAATAACACTATGCTAACGGTGGAGGAACCGTATGTGGAAGGTCCCCACCTTGTAACTTTGGACAATTCTATGTTCCAAACCTTTTAGAAAATGGTTGGTACCATTCAATAGTTGACTGAGACAATCACTAGAGTGAATAAGAATGCTAAAATAAATGAGAATATGAGTAGGAGAAATTGAAGTGGACTTCGGGGTATGACTCAGAAAAGACTTGGAGACCCGATGGCAAAAGAAAGGAAAGGGGCAAAGGAGGGGAGGCCCGACTAGAGCACAACCCTCTTTTAGATGCTCTAATTGTGGGAAGATAGGCCATAAGAGATCTAATTACCCTCACCCTCAAAGGCTAGGAGGATGGAGTTGATCGGGAAAGAAGTAATTAGGGGCAGAGGTCAGCACTAGAAGGGTAGAACCTAGGACAAGTTTCTATCTCTAGACCTGGACCTACTAAACTACAAGTGAATGTTCAAGTGGTTGCATTGGAAAAGATGGATAATCATGCAATAGTAGTGGAAGGTATGCTCCTTATTTTGAATCATAATGCTAAAGTATTAGTAGATCTCGATTCTATGTATTCCTTTGTTGCCAATTCAATTCTTGATGCTATAGGGACAAAAGGGGAAGAAACTTCATTATGAAGTGATTGTTAGTACCCTATTAGGATAGTGAATAAATAGTGAGAAAATACATAAGGAATGCAAGACTTTGGTGGAGAATGAAATTTTGGGAGGAGATTTGATAAGTCTGCTCATAGATGATTATGATGCTATTTTGGGCATGGATTGGCTATCTCAGCATCATGCTCAAGTTAACTGTACACATAAAGTAGTACGATTCCATCGGCCTAGGAAACCTATATTGGAATTTGTAGATGAGGCTGTAAGGAAAAGTAATGCTTTTATATCAGGACTCAAGGCCCGAAAGATGATTAGGAAAAGGTGTATTGGATACTTGGATTATGTAATTAATAAGCCAGGAGAGGTTAAGAAACCCAAAGAAGTTCCTGTTGTGAATGAATATTTAAATGTTTTTTTTCTGCAGAATAGAAGAAGTTATCGTCGAAGAGAAAAGTATAGTTTTCTATTGATCTAGTGCCATCGACTGAACAAATTTCAAGAACTTCTTATAGATTGGCACCTATAGAATTACAAGAGCTAAAGAAACAAGTATAGAAATTAATGGAGTAAGGGTTCATTCGACCAAGTACTTCACAGTGGGGAGTACCTGTATTGTTTGTTAAGAAGAAAGATGGGTTCATTACGGATGTGTATAAATTATTGAGGGTTGAATGTAGTAACAATAAAGAATAAATATCCGTTGCCCATGGTTGATGAACTGTTTGACCAGTTGCAGGAAGTAGGACGTTTTTCGAAATTAGACTTGAGGCAAGGATATCAACAAGTTTGGATTCGAGAAGAAGACATAACGAAAACTACATTTAACACTCGATACAAGCATTTTGAGTTTGTAGTTATGCACTTTGGTGTTACTAATGCTCCTGATGTTTTCAACAACATGATGCACTGAACATTTTAGCCTTACTTAGCTAATTTTGTGGTTATATTCATAGATAATATCTTGGTGTACTCCAAAAATTCTCAAGAGCATGAACAACACCTTCGGAAAGTCTTTGAGAAGTTAAGATAGGCCAAATTATGTTCAAAGTTCCATAAGTGCGAAATTTGGCTACAAGAAGTAGCATTCTTGGGACATGCGATATCCAAAGACGGGATTACGAGTAGATCCAAGCAAAAAGTTAAAGTGGTGACAAAATTGGAAATGTCCCGAGACTCCAACGGAAATATGAAGTTTTCTAGGATTAGCTAGATATTATCGAAGGTTTATTGAGGGATTTTATAAGATAGATTATATCTCTAGGAAATTGAAACCCCATGAAGAGAATTACGCTACACATGACCTAGAATTGGCAGCTATTGTGTTTGCTCTTAAGAAATGGAGACATTATTTGTATGGGGCTGAGTTTGAAATTTTCACCGATCACAAAAGTTTGACATATGTTTTTACCCAAAAGAATTTGAACAATGATGGATGGAATTTCTGGAAGAGTTTTGGTATCCAATTAAGTATCATCTTGGAAAGGCAAACACGAGTGGCGGATGCCCTTAGTAGGAAGGCGAACTTATTAGCTCTTTAGATGATACGAATTCCAGAATTAGGGACAATTACAGTAGATAGAGAAATAAAGCTGAGTAATATTTCTATTCAACATGCTTTCCTACAATAATTGAAGGAAGAGCAAGATAAAGATGAAGAGTTGCAAAAGTTAGTGCAAAAGGAGGTAGCTCGAGTAGATCGAAAAGTTATGCGAATCAACGTAAGAGAGATTTGGAATTTGTAGAATGAGATCATGTATTCTTGAAGATGACTCCAAGCTCAAAATATGAGAAAAAACGTATTAAGATCTTAGAGTGTGCTGAAAAAGAATTGCGGAATAAGAAAAATTCACTTGTAAAAGTGTTGTGGAATCATCACCCGGTGCAAGATGCAACTTGGGAAATGGAAACAATGATGTTGAAAAAGTACCTAGAATTATTCCAAGTGTAAGTCAATTTCGAGGACAAAATTTTTTTGTAAGGAGGGAGGATGTAATACTCTACACTTTTACCTTTGATTGGCTACTACTTGTAATAGGATGAGAATTTGTATCGATGGCCAAAACAAAAGTTGATCGGTATAGTGAGACGAATATTTTGGTATAATAATATTTTGTCGGGACCTGGATGTAATTATTGAATTTGTTCTACCCGTACCTTAAATCTTCAGAAGGCTACTATTATTTAAAAAAAAAAAGAATTTGAAGGTATGTTGTGATGAGAAATTAATCAGTATGATGAAACACATGATTTGGTGTGAATTATGTTATTCGGGTGCCGGGGGTATTTTGATCATTTTGACTGCAAATTTGACCAAATAGAGAAGAAATTGAAGAATTTAAGTATTACCAATGGATTTAGTGGAATTTTTGGAGTTAAATAGTGAAACAAAATATTTTTCCGTTTCGGACCCAATTTTGGTCATTTTTGAGGAAACTAGGAAATTGCGGTTAAAAACGGAGCGTGTGGATTTTTTTTGATTGGTAGCCCATGGACATGTGACAACTTAAGGGAGGTTGTATGAAGGATTCATGCAAGATGCACTGAATTAAAGAATTACAAAATAAATGAAGAATGATGTGTAATTTTGTAATTGGAACACATCACTTGTAGGCCTATTTGATTAAGGCCTTAAGCAATGTGATTGGCTAATGTTTGGACCATGAGAAGATGAATGAATGGCTGAAAATTGGCCAAGAATTTCAGCAGCCATGCAAGAAGAAATCAAGAGAATTTTTGTGGAGGAAAAAAAGAGTGGTTGGTGTGTAAAAATTTCATTGGAACACACCTAAGCATATCCACCATACAATTAATGAATATGAGAAATGAATGGCCAATATTTGACCAAGAATGGAGGTTGAGGAGCTGAATTTCAGCAATAAATTCGTCCATAAGGAATAGAGAAAGAAGAGAGAAAGAAAATGAAAGAAAAGCTAGAGTAAAATAGGGAGAAAAAGAAAAATGAGAGTGAAAGAAAGAAGTGTGTATGTTCTTGGAGAAAAATCAAGCTAAGAGATCCTATATATAGGGTAAAATTCTATGCTTCAAGAATTAAAGTCATAGATCTCATTACGGTGATTATTTTGGTATGAGTTTTAACATGAAAGGATGATTTTCATGTCTTGATTTTACATAAAAAGCTAGGATTTGTGAACTTTGTGTATACTTACGTGTGCCAGCTACCTAGGAGGTTTATGGATAATGTTTTGTGTGAGGAAGAGCTGAATATACATGGTAGTTTGAAGGATTGCTTTTGGTTGATGAGATGATGACCAAAGTAGAATGAAAATGGAAGTAACTTGGTTGGAAAAATGAATTATACTAGCTTTTGATTAGAAGAAGTGAATTTTGGATATGCGTGAAGAAAAAACCAATTTGATGGTCTGCTATTTCAATGAGATTACAACACCTTTGTTGTATATTTAAATTGCTGACTTGGAAGAAGAATTTGTGTGATGAATTCTGAGAGCATTACTTGAGAAAGCTGAGCAATAAAAAGGCACGGTGGGATTCATGTTCATATCTTGAGAAGGTCTGATACAAACCCCATTGATGATTAAGTTGGAGTTTCTTTTTTGAATGTTCTGCATAAGAGATTCAAGTTAAATTGTTTCTACATAGAATGGGCAACGATAAGGTGTGCTTGGTCTACGAAGTAGGTTGAAATTCTTAGATATTGAACTGCCATGAAATATTCTGTGGCTGATTTACCACGAATCAGCTAAAAATTTTTCTTTGTTGGTTCTTTTTTAACTAAACTAAATTTAAATTTAAAATTGCATTAGCCATGAAATTTAACTTTCCACTAAAAAATTTTGCGTGGCAAATCACCCACGAAATTTAATTTCGTGGCTGATTAATCAGCAATGAGGTTATGAGTAGAGAAATTTTTTTGTGGTTGTTCCGTGGCTACAGTCTATTAGTTACGAAAGTTTGTCAATCGGTCACAAAATTTTGCTTTTTTGATTACCTAGTCTCTTGTGTATTTCTAACCTATGAGATGAATCTTCAATCTCAATCTCAGTCAAAATTTAAAGAGAAAGGCATTGCACTAAAAGTTAAAGAAGATTCTAATAAGAAAAAAGTTTCTTACAAAGAGATTAGCATGCTAACAAGAAGGTTTAACAAAATGCTAATAAAGAGAAAACAAATGAATAAACCTTTTGCTAGACCATTGAAGAGGAAGCTTGAAATTTAATAGAAAGTCAATATGGAATAAAAGCCTATGGACAACAAGAATACTCCGAAAGGACTAAAATGTCATGAATATGGTAGAATTTGTCGTGTCATTTTTTCCTTTGTTTTTCCCTTACCGTTTTAGCTCTTCTATTTCTCTTCCAATCTTCTACTTTCAACGATAGAAGTCCATAGAAGGTTCGTGAATACTTTGGAAGGTCAAGAGCTAGCGAATATGATAACTATTTGATATGAAGGAGCTGACGGTTAGTTAGTATTCTCGCAGAACAAGCAGTTGTTCCAATTCAAGATGCGCCATCGAAACCGAATCCAACTCGGGTTATTCAAGTAAAACACCCAAGAAGTAGGTATTCCTACACTTTGGCTCAGCAAAATTTTTAATTTGCTATCTTCCGTTGCGTATTTAATTTTCCTGCGGCCCTTCACTTCTTCCCTTCTATGAGTTCCTCTCCTAGCAGTTCAATGAGAGTTGTTGGCTCCACTAGACTGTGCATTTTCTATCCGATCCAATCTACCATTCATGAAAGCAAGTTATCTTTGGATTTGCTCTAAAGTAGATAGAAAGCTCATCTTCTCCTTCATGGAAGATTCAGTTAGCTCTTGTTTCTTAAAATTATTGTTATGTTCTAGTGACATGTTTAAATACCTGCAAGATTTGTTAGTAAAAAAAAAAATATTTCCTTACATGCACATGCTCACATGTTTATACTCGAAAGGATGGCATTCCTCTTGTGTATGCGCCCTTTTAATGGCTTTTGAAATAATAATCTCACCCACTGCCTTTTACCACTCTAATTCATTTTTAGGCACACAAGAAGACTAAGTACTTAGGAAAATCACCCAAAGGATGACACACCCAAGTATTCAATTTTACAATGCTTAAACTATTCTAAGAATTAACAGTATTAATTGACTTTCCAAGATAGTGACTAACAAATGAAGTCTAGGTACTAAACAATCAAGCAGGTATTTCCAGAAAGTATTTATTTATCTTTTTTGTTTGTAATTAAAAGAACATTTCTTTTCTTTTCTTTTTTTTTTTGGAGGAATCAAGAATGAATAATATTACTAACAAAAATAAAGATAGAACTTGGATTAGGGAGCGTTAGCACTGACACCAAGATGATGCAAAACCCTACAAGCCAAAGGTATTAGCTACATTTATGAGGTTTACATTTAGGAACAACTCCTCATCCTTTATCACAACCATCTGTTTCAATGATTAAATAATCACTATCCAATGGTAGTCTTAGGTTTGATAAAATTTCCAACTTTGTTTTTGTTTGTTTGACTACTTCAATGTCTTCTTTATTAAAATACTTTTAATTTTACTATATAAGGAACCTATTATTTTGCTCAAATTTTTAATAAAGTGTCTAGCATAATTTAGAAGTCTTAAAAATTGTAATAATTATTTTGTATCTTCTATTTTATTGGGAAATTTTAATGCTTTTTTACTAGTAGGGGTTATTGTCTAATTGGGATAAATAACCTAATTGACTTCCTCTGGTCCTTCTTAGCATTCATCAATTTTTCTTCTCGTAAGTTGTTCTTCTTTTGCTAGCCTTGTTGTGTGCTTTGACACACACACACACACACACACACACACACACACACACACACACACAGGATATATAATGTATTACTTAGAACTCAAGGATGTAGAGGTATGAGCCTATAGAACAAATCCTGTTCAAGTAAGGTCCTAAACATTTTTTAAAATGGCAAGCATGATGGAACTATGATGGACAGCCCAGGCATTGGCTGCAGAATTTGTGGAGTATTACCGCAGCCTGCTTGGGACAAGGGTGGACTGTGAGAAGCTCAATGTGGACTATGTAAGGGCTAGACCAATGGTCCCGTATAAGCATAAGGAAGACTTGGTTAATGAGGTATCAGATCGGGATATTTAAATAGCACTTTGGAAAATTGGAGACTGCAAGGCTGTAGGGTTAGACGGGTACTTTGCTTATTTCTTTATGAAGGCTTGGGCCGCGGTTCGGGAGTTCTTTTAGTCAAGCAAGTTACTCAAGCAAATCAATCATTCGATAATAACATTGATCCCAAAATCTGATCATGTGGAAAGGGTAGGGGACTATAGACCAATATCATGCTGTAGTGTGGTTTACAAGGCTATCTCCAAAATTCTAGCAGACAGGCAAAAAACCTTACTCCCGTTTCTGGTCTATCATGCTCAGTCAGCCTTCATGAAGGACCGATTGATGTCTAACAACATTTTCTTGGTAATGGAACTAATGCGGGTCTATAGAAGGAAATGCATATCTCCATGGTGCACGATTAAAGTGGATTTGAGAAAAGCTTATGACTTGGTTAACTGGGACTTTTTGCTGGATCTGATAGATGAACTGGGATTCCTAGAAAGATTCGTTGGCTGGATATCACAGTACATTACAACAACCTCATTCTCTATAGTCATCAATGGGACGGTACAAGATTTCTTTAGAAGAGAAAAAGGGCTTCGACAAGGGGATCTTATATCTCCCTTGTTGTTTGTAATATGCTTGGAGTACTTTTCACGGGTCATTAAGGTTCGCACTCTAGGGATAGGTTTTAACTACCACCCCAAGTGTGATTACTTGAGGATAACACACCTAGCATTTGCTAACGACCTAATGTTATTTGCTAGAAGGGATAGTACTTTAGTACGCATCTTGCTGGGATGCCTAGAAGTACTCAAACGATGCTTTAGACTGGAAACCAATAAGGACAAGTCTAATCTCTACCTAGTTGGGTTAGGGCACACTGATCAGGAGACTATACTAGTTGAGACAGGCATTCTACTAGGAAGCTTTCCCTTCTACTACCTTGGTATACCAATAATGATTGATAGAATAATGGCTTCTTACTACAGACCACTGTTAGATAGAATTGGGTCCTATATTAGTAGATGGAATGCACGGTCCTTATCCTATGCAGGACGCTTACAATTGGTCCAAGCTGTCCTACAAGATTTGGATTACTTTTGGATGTCCATCATTCGGACACCAACAACGGTCATCAACCAGTTAGATAGAATGGCCAGGGATTTCCTATAGGATTCGAAGCAAGCACGAGTGGCTTGGAGGGACGTCTGCTTACCAAAGATTGAAGGCGATATCAGATTGAGAAATTTGAAGACATGGAATGTAGCACTACTGGCTAAAATTCTTTGGGACATTCAAGCAAAGAAGCAGTCACTATGGGTCAAATGGTTAGACCACTACTACATAGATGGTGACTCAGTATGGGAGATAGCTCATCATAGGGACCATTCTCCCATGTTTAGAAGGCTACTAATGATCCGGGATTCCATTATGGAGAAGGAACGAGATACGGATAGGGCTGCGGTGCTACTGCAGTCTTGGGCAACGGGTAATATGGCATTCACCATACAAGCCTATCTTAGGCCCTCAAAACCAAAAGTATATTGGGCAAACACAATATGGAGATAGGGATTCACGCCAAAGCACTCATTCATGGTTTGGCTATGCACAAAAGGGCAGTTGAAAGCTAAAGGTGCACTGCCATTCTGGCTAGATGATATGTCTTGTCCCTTATGCCTCGCACAATCGGAGACGACCACTCACCTATTCTTCAATTGTGTGCTGTCATCATAGGTTTGGGCGAACATCAAGGCATGGCT